>JBBMKE010411057.1:0-11613 GCA_037834125.1 Lippia alba | reverse complement strand
CGCTAAAATCAAGCAATATATAGCGGTTTGATTGCATTAAAACGAAAAGGAAGAAATTAATTACCAACACAGAAAAAGTAAACGAATAACAGCTAAAAATTTAAAGCTACGGAATTAACTACAGAGTAATCCCCAACTTTCAGTGAAGCAGTAAATCGGGGGGGAGAGAGAGAAAGAGACTGAGAAAACAACGCAAAAACCCAGAATGAATCTAAAAGTGATGTAAAAAATAATGAAGGAATGTGTTTTGTCTTACGTTTTCTACAAGAATTTATGTTGTCACCGTCACATGCTTAAGAAAAGGTGTAGTGCTGGTGTAGTGGTGGCTAAAATAGTGAAATGGAGTGGCATATGTTTTTGGGAGTAATTATATTTTTTCCCATTTAAAATATCGTATTTTTTTATACTTTGTTATTTTAATTTTTAAATATTATTGATTATTACCTGAATTATAATAAATAATGCAATTTAGTACGTGAATTATTTTCTAATTATATTTTTTTATTGAAAAGGATAGGTTTAAAAAACAACCCATAAAATTAAATGACTTATTTTTTTATTAAAAAAAGTGTTGTTAAATTATTTTATTTTTTATTCTAAAAAAATAATAAAATGATTACTTCAAATGCAATACTTATATTCTTTAAGTAACGTTTGATAATATTAAAATATTGGGTTGCAAAGTAAAATGAATAATATTTTAGATAAAAAAAATCCCTCTGACCACTTTGGAGGGTGTATGTTTAAAAAAAATAGATAAAAAGGTAATTTACCCATTTTTTTTTATCTATATTTTATTTAATTGGATTCAAATTGAATTACAAATAACTTTCTTTGCAAAATGGTTTTTTCAACCGGTAGATTTTGAATATTTAATTTCTAGAAAATCAAATACAGTTTATTAATTATAATCTAGTTTATTATTGTTAAATCGAAATTCTTTGAATCGGAGTGGCTTCTTACTATAGATAAAAATTAGGCAAAGTATAATAAAATGTCATTAATGTAAGCCTAATTTAATTATTGTAAACTCCAAAGTCCACAAATACTATGCACAAAGGTCGACTTTTAAGACCTATAGACAAGAGAAGACGACAATTTTCTTAGGATTTTTTTTCTTTTTTTAGTTCATTATATATTTTGTGTAGAGAGTAAAGTTGAAAATAATATTCTAGCTTATACAATTTTACCCTTTTATCTGCATATGAATTTCTGGGAATTTCTTACTTCTTTATGAGAAAAACGAAACTACTTTGTGATTTAAATATTAAATAATAAACTAATATAAAATGAGGGTAGAATTGCACTTTTGGTGGCATAAGTATGTACCTCGTTTCAAATTTGGTTTAGGTAAATTTCTTTGTTTATGCACAACAACTTATAACGGATAATTTTCTCCAATTTTAAAGTCATACTAGTTATACTTTTATGCTAAAATCTAAAATTAAAGTTTTTTTTTATATATATAGAAATAGATAGCCAAGTTTCTCATTTTTCTTATTTTTTTGTCAAATCGCAGTCGTCTATTGGAGGAGGTGTAATTGATAGTAAAAATAATCAAAGTAAACGTTACCAAAAAAAAATAGAACTAAATGTATGAAAATCAATGACCAAATATATTAACATAAGGCTAATTGTTTTAAAAATTAAAAACATACAAAGCAAAACTGTTAATCTGAAATTTGAGAGACCCATCTATATTTTGGGAATACATGCATGCCTAAAAGTGTAATATGTAGTTATGCATAAATATCAAAACAACAAAATTAATTACAACTATTAATTCCTGCACACCCTATGTGTGTGAAAATAATAAAATTATTATTATTTAAATATATATTAAATTAATAATTTTATATTATTATTATTTTTAAGATAATTATAAACTTAAAAGATAATACAAAATAGAAATTAAAAATATGGTAAAAAATTTAATATATAATAAAGAAAGTGAGAGTAAGGTGAGAGAAAAGAAAAAATAAGTAAGAAATAATACGTTGAGAGTGTGATAAAGAAAATGGACAAAAAAATAATTTTAGAGTCACTTAATATAATAGTATAGTATAAATTAAAAATTAAAAATATAATTAAAAAGAGATAAAGATTATATAAAAAAGAAAAGAAAAAAGTTAAAGTGATGAGAGAGAAAGGAGAAGTTAGAGAAACGTGGGAGTTATGAAGTAAAATAAATAAATATATAAAAAAGAAAAGAAAAAAATTTAGAGACCATGACACCACAATCGACCCTGACACTTAATAATATAGTATAGATAAACACAATTTTTCTTTCTCCTTACTTGCACAAACGCGCGTCAATAACAATGGCGGAAATGGCAGGGCTTAGAGAAGGATTAAGGATAGCATGGGAGGGGAGGTTCCTGAGACTTGAAGTGGAGTGCAACACCTTGACGGTCATTAAATTGATCGAATAAGCTGACACTTCGGTCCACTTGCTGGGAGTCCTTATTGAGGCGTGCAAAATATTGATTTGCAGATCTTGGGAATGTAAAAATAAAGCATATAGGAAGATAGAGCAACAGCTCGGCGGATGCTAAGGCTAAGAAGGACAAGATATAGAGGAAGACGGAAGAACTTGGGATTATTCGTTGGAAGATCTCACACTTTGTCCTGCATAGTTGTTTATTTCTTTTAATTAATATTGGACTACCAAAAAAAAAGCAAAAAAGAAAAATGAATATTATCGTAAGCTATGTTGCACGGATACGGACACAGCGACACGAACATGACACGACACGAATAAGACGACACGGATTTTTTTGTGAATTACCCACGTGAGAAGTGTCGGACACAGGTATCCGACACAACACGACACGACAAAATGATATTTTTAGAATTGTCGGTGCATTATAGGCCGTAAGCTTCCGTTAAAACATTTTTAAAAGCGATAAAGGAAAGAAAGTAAGAGATTGTTTTTATGGAAAATTCCTCAAAACTCCCAAAGTGAAAAACTTATCTTTCATTCCCCAACTCAAAAGTGAAATTCTTTTTCACTCCTCAATTTTGAAAAACTTTTATTTCACTTCCAACTCAAAAACAAAATTTTTTTTCACTCCCCAATTTATCAGAATGTTGTATCAAAATTCAGGAGTCACGTAACTAAATCCCCAAATGATGTATTTTTTTGGCAATATGATGTATATACATCATTTTGTGAAAAAAATACATCCTTTGAGATTTAGTTACGTGATTCCTGAAATTTAATACAACATTCTAAAAAATTGGGGAGTGAAAAGGAATTTCACTTTTAAGTTGGAGAGTGAAAGGGAAGTTTTTCAAAATTGGGGAGTGAAAGAGAATTTTTTCAACTTTTTGGTACTATTTGAATATTACCCCTTTTTTTAACAGTGTTAAAACGACTCTTTAAGTGGGAATGAATCTCGCACTTTGTCTTGCAGAGTTGTTATTTCCTTTAATTAATTTATAGTTTATGTTTTTACTTATTTAGTTAATTTATATATGTTGGTGCTTTGTGATTGGCCATTATGGCTTTGTTCATGGTTTGTAATCAGACTGATATAAACCGAGATGCATGATGCTATAAAAACCCTGTAAAAACCCCTTTCACAACCCTGTTTTCCTTGAACCTTCTTCAAATTCCACTCAAAACTTTTACATGGCGGCGAGAAATTACCTCCTGGAAATCTCAGCTAACCTTGTCAACCTTGACAAGTTGCAGCCCAATGGTGGCTGCGATGACATGTCCCATCAGAACGGTTGACAAGCTGTAGCACAATGGTGGCTGCGAGGACATGTCCAATCAGAACTTCTTCAAGGTATGGTCTACTGTTATTTGAGGTTTAGGGTTTATGAAGGACTGTTATTTGAGATTTAGGGTTTATGAAGGATAGGAGTCATGGATTGTTATTCTGAGCTTTAGGGGTTTATGTTTGATTGTAAAGGAATCATTCTATTGAGTGTTGCTGAACTAATTACAAACAGTACACAGTAATAGGGTTTAAGCCCTTACAACATCCTTAATTACAGCCTCTAATAAGCTAAGAGATCAATTTACGTTTTATCCTAAAATAGAGAGATTTTGCTAACAGTTTACGAAGGAATTCTAAAAGAGTTGCTGGAAATGAGTATGTATATTCATATGTGGAGAGTTATACAGACAATACAATTCCCCAAGGTCTGTTTAAGCCCCTCTTTGCATGAGAGGACACCGCAATGGACACATTCCACCTGCAAAGAATCAACTCCTATCCCTAGTGAATTCCTTCATAAACCATAAATCCTAGAGTAACAGTCGACCACTCACTACCTTGAAGATGTATTCATGGGTGATATCATCACAGCCGCCATTCGACTATAGCTTGTCAAGATTGACAATGATTGAACTGACACACCTTAACCTCGAAAAATATATCGCCGGATTGTCAACTTCACGAACGGACTTCTTTTTCAGAAAAAATCGTATTTTTCAATCAAAATATGCCATTGAAAAAAATTTCCATCAGCTCTTCGTATATATATGAGATTTCTTAAATCCTGAGTCTGTTTTAAGAATTTGAATTTTCTTCTATTTTTCTTTTTCTCCAAGTAATAACATCCTATCTAAATAAGACATTATCTTATGGAAGAATGACTTCCTAATCAAATTGGGAATATATTTAATTATTCTAATAATAATAATTAAATAGCTTGTCCTAATAATATTTTATTATAATCAAATTAGAATACTATTAAATAGAAGATATTTTATATTTAATTTATTTATTTATTCTAATCAAATTAGAACAATTAAATATCTTGAATTGATTCTCCAATTAATACGATAGACTTTTGAATTAATTCACTAATTAATTCTAATGTGTCAATTCTTAGCGCTTGCGGCGTGTGCACTCGGCCCTAAGAAAAGAAACTCATACAGTTTTCACCAGGTGAATAGTACCCATGAGTTGAAAAATGTTTGTTAGCTCCCCAGTTTGAAAAAAGTTTGCATTCACTCCCCAAGTAAAAAACAAAATGTTTATTTACTCCCAATTTTTCAGAAATGTTGTTTAAAAATTTAAGGATCATGTAACTAAATCTCCAATATTGTTGTATATTTTTCGTAATATCTTGCATATACATCATTTGGGGAAAAATATACATCATTTGCCTAGTTGCATCAGACTTTGAGTAAAAGGAACTCTGAAACCCTCCAACATTGATATTGTTCCAAGCCTCTTACAATCTCTGCACTGGATAACAAAAATGACACATATATTATGTTTAGAAAAACCAAAACCAGTTTAAGAAAAGGAAAACATACCGTTTTCACCAAATGAACCTGTGGGTTACGGTTCCGTCCTCTCTTCGGTTGAGGATGATCCTCCGCCAACCTCAAACAGACAGGGTTAGAGCACGTATATCGTACTGGAAACAGCAAAGCGGATATGCTAGCCCAGCTTGGGCATAAGATTGATGAGAAGCGCAGGATTTGGAAGGAAGAACCCCCGGATCTGCATGGTTTTGATGGTTGATTTGTAGCAGTGTTATGCTCGTCTCTCTTTTTGACCAAAAAAAAAAAACATGGGAAAAAAGATCACTAACATAAATCATAAATGTCAAATTCTAGAACAATCAATATCTAACATGAAACACAATTACATCGGGAAGTTCATGAAAAACATCAACTGGGATAAAAAAAAACTCCTAAGCCGAAAGCAGAGGGAAGCATCAATGCACATAAGTGTTCCCTCAACAACAATAAACCAAATCAGATTACTAGTGCACTTACAATAATCTAATTTATTAACTTTTGGAGAACCATTAATTAACAAAAGGCAAAAGTCAAGCTAATACCACCATCTACCCAAACATAAGGAGCAAAACTTCCAAACCATATTAAATTCTGGTGTTCCGACAATCAGCAAAGTACTGACAACATTGGTGGACTCAAAATCCTCATTGTCCTCAATCAGATAGAACTCAATCAACCCGTAAAAAGTATGTAACCAGTTCCTATAACAGTAGCACATCCATTCAGGTAAGACAAACAAAAACTCCATAAAGCCACCTTTATTCCAAAATGGAAGAGAACTCCCCACCCCAATGACAAGGATAAACCTCGCCTCAATTCTCAACATAATATCTTATCTATATGGATTGGTTCAAAGTACAAGCATGAATCGACTATTACCCAAACGCAAAACCTAAAGACAACGTATCAAAAATTGTAGTTGCCTTGAAAAAGTAGCTAAATGTGCGATCATCACAACCAAATTTAGGCTCCACATAGTCCGCATTCATCAAGCGAGCGGATATCTCCAAAGCATAATTTCTGGCCATAGAGAAGTCGGAGAGTTCTGGAATTTCGGGAGAAGTGTGAAAAAATACTCAGAAATGGGTTTTATAGGTGGGCTCATAGTTACCTAATATGCGGTACTCCTCAGTATGCGGTAGGGGTGTACGCAGTCGGGTATGAACGATTTTGTAGTAAAATATTACCCGACCCAAAGTATGCGGGTTTGTAAAAATATAAACCGTAAATGCATAATTATTTTTTCAAACCACACGGTTCGGGTTGGACGGGTGCGGTTATATAGCGGGCGGATTTGCGGTTTGATAAAGTATGTATATATTTTTTCAATAAATATATTTATAGTCATACTTTTAATTCAATAATCAAAAAGATATAAAGAATATGAGAAATTATTCTAGTTTAATAACCTATTTCAATACTAATACATAATGATTTTAAAATAATAGATTAAAAAAATAATATGTATTATCAAATAAATAATATAATCATATAAATATATATCATATAGTATAATTTATAATTTATCAAAAAACTTATAAAATATTAGCTCACTACAAATATATATATATAATATATATATATATGCAAAATTTATATAATATACATAATCTTTATATTGAGTATAATTTATTTATGTAACTAAAAAATTACAATAGAATACAAATATATATATATAGCAGTCGGGTTGCGGTTAGGCGAATTTGAATTATTAAACCCACCACCCGACCGAAAAGTTGCGTGTTGTAATATTTTTCAACCGCGATTATTTTTTTTAAATTTCAACCGACCATTTTCGGGCAATGTGATGCGATTCGAGCGGATTAAGCGGGTTGTGCGGCTTTATGTACACCCCTGGCCTGCACCATCACTCGTAAAACTCGATTTGAAGCTTCATCATCATTTAGAAGATTGATGAAGACAAAAAAAAAAAAAATTTAGAAGATTGATGAATATATATATTAATTGCGTGGACGAGTTGCAATGCTAGAAGTTAGTATCTACTATTTAGGAGACTGAATTTTATACTATTAGGTTCAATATGTTGTACAATGATCTGTTTTCTACTTTTCTTCTACAGATTTAGGGAGAGCACTTTGTTAGAATAGGGGCGCGGGTCATTTAAAACTCGGCAATTTAATATTTATTTTGATAGAAAATAAAAGGGACAATTATTAAATAGGATCAAATAGGTTAAAAAAATTATCTTAAACACCATAGTTTGAAATCATCAATACACAACATATTTTTTTTAAACACTCTAATTAGTTAAAAATAGTATTATGTCCATACTTTTTTCCAACTGTCAGCTCCAGTTTTGCTTTGTTACTTTATCTACTCTCATCTATCATCACGGAGTCTTCTTTACTCTTTCTTTAAGCGATTGGTGTCTTAATTTTCTTGTGACGATAAAGAGCAGGACTATAAAACATATCAGCAGCAGTGTATGAATCTTTTGTCATACCAAACTTATCAATGTTGTATTATGTCATGATTTGTATGTGCCTGATTTATTTAGTTTGTTCTGGTTGGATTTCATTTTCAATGCGATTTCTTTGCAATATTTTTCGGAAAAAGTTTCTCAATTTGTTTTATCATGCTTTCTTTCTTTCCCACTTAAGCACATGCCAAACAACAAAAGTAAATAAGGCTGTGGGCCAAATAGTCAAAAAGATTTCAGAAAAACACAATTTAGATTGGATAGTGGAGAAGTCTCCAAGTTCACTTGCACTATATTTATTGACGCAATTACGCAATGCATATCCTATTGATTCTGATAAAGTGGTAGACTATTATTATTATTATTATCCTAAACATAGTTTATGACTCTCTCTCTCTCTCTCTCTCTCTATAATCACTTTCCAGGTTTCCAGAAATCAATCTAAAAAAAAAAAAAAATTCCCAGAAACCAGACGCTATTTCACAGAGACAAGTTAGCCGGAATCCTTTGGTTACTCCGCAATAGGCTATAGTAACACGCAAAATTTCTTCAAAACACAAAGGTTCCTTTTATTTTCATGTCTGAATTTTTATTACGATTTTTCCTTCATTTATCTCTAATATCTTAAACAGGTCGAGTTTATATCATATGTTTGTGTTTTATACTCCTAGAAGAAGTTCGAATCTTTGAAGGTTTTCTTTTCATTTTTGTTTATGCCATGGTTATAAGCTTCAATAAGAAAAATCAGTTGGTAAAAAGGTATCTGATTCTAAAATTAATATTGGGGTTGAGAAGGATGCCTTCAAAATTTTCATTAGGTTTTTTATAAGAGTCTTCCATACTTTGGGCATATCACACAACTTAATTACAAATCAACCCTACATTGCATTTTTCTCATTTTTCTCAAAAACTCCAAAGCTATTTCTGTTGTTATAGGCCTGTCCCCTTTTTGTACAATTCTTGTGAATTAATATTTTATTATCTTTGAATTCTTTCTTAGGTTACTTATAAATAATTTAACTGCATTTGAATTTAATCATCATAAAGTTAGCAAAACTATATATATTACATCTACATTAGATATAATTATTGAAAGAAAATTTATTAAAAAGCGTGGAATCAAGACAGCACATGTTGAGAACAGATCTTATAATTATTTTTAGTACCTGCAATGTAAATATAATATCAAGGTTCATAATATTTAGGAATAGAGTTCATGGCGAAATACTCGTACACTCTAGATAATTTATTCGAAGTGGCCCATTTGTCTGATGATTATGATTATGATTAAGCTTTATTATCCATTTATCCTCAAGTAATTCTTGTTGTGAAACCACGCGTACTGTAGAGAGGGCATTTACGGTAACGTCGTTTCAACTCCTGTCCACGAACCACACAAATGTGTTGGAAAAGTTTTCTTTCCGTCCTATATATATACTTATGTATGAGTTAATAGTTATCATTTAAGACACTGAAGTAATTAACTGCAAGACAATAATGTGAAGGGTTGGGTTGGGTTGGGTTGTGTGTGAGATGTGTCTCTATCTATATATGTATGCACAAGGTTTTCTTACCTTTATGTGAGTGAGATCAAAACTTTGCCCTTTATGTTCTTGTCTCAGTACTCACATTGATACTCACTTTGTAGGATCTCTGTGAGCTTTCCCCCCAATTTGATAGAAGAGATTCTCAAGTAGTTGCCGTTGCGTGATGCCGTGAGGACAAGCATGCTATCAAGAAGGTGGCGGTACCAATGGACAACCATTCCAGATCTCGTTTTTGACCAAAGTTTCAAAGAAAACTTACTCGACAAGTACAACATTGAGTCGATCATTTCCCAAGTACTTCTAGTCCACAAAGGCCCCATAGTCAAATTCAAACACACAGATATTGATATTCGTCGGCCTTCTTTTGATCACTGGCTTAATTTCTTGCTTAACCATCATATTGAAGATCTCGTACTTCGGTTCTCCAAGCCGACGTTTATGAAAGAATGCCGCTCCTTCTACTTTCTTTTGATCAGCTCAAGAGTTTGCGTCTTATGAATTGTGAGCTCACCCCTCCTTCTGAATTACCAACATTTGGTAAACTTATCGAACTTGCACTTTGGAATGTCCGCATCGAACCAGGACCGTTGAGCAGGTTTATTGAAAAATGTCCATTACTTTGGCGTTTAGTCCTCTACTCCTGTCATTCCAATACCTCCATGGAGGAGATTAAGATTGAATCTCCCAATCTCGAGTTTTTCTGTTTTGGCAACCGTGATGGATTTCCTAAAATCTGTATTAAACGTCCGATGCTCTTTAACAAGGCTACAATCGCTCTTTGTGAAAGTAGTTCACTGGAAACATCTCAAAGTAACTTGATTGGGTTTTTTGGTCAATTATCATCCATTAAAAGTTTGACAATTTCTCAAAGCGCAGTGCAGGTAATAAGAACAGTTTAATTTCACTTTCTTCAGAATGTGTGAAATTGCATTTCTTGGGCAAGCGTCTTACTTTTTCTTGTATAATTTTCTTTAAGTTGATTGCATGAGCTGGTGTGGGAAGCAAATTTCCTAGTAAGTTTATCAATCTGCATGACCTTCGCTTGCATGAGATTGCTTTTTGCAAACTAAATGAAATCAGCTGTGTTGTTTGCCTGATCACAAGCTTTCCCAATTTGCGAAGGCTAAGAATATCCGTAAGTACTTTGAGCATATGTTCTGTCATATAAACTCTGGACTTGTATATAAGTTTTTCTTTCTATCTGACTCACTCTTGTCTCCTTGTCAAGGCATACAACATTGACATTGATGATGGTGGCTTGAAGCCTGTTGTTGAATTTATAAAGGCACAACACAGTTCCAAACTTGTAAATCTCGTGTGTGTGTGGCAATGTCTGGCTTCTCGTGTTCAGAACCCGAAATGGAATTTGTGAAGCTTATTTTGACAGTATCAACTGCGCTTGAAAAACTGGAACTGAAACTCAATCCCTGTTTAAAAGATGCAGCAGGTAAAGTAGAGTTCCGAATGTTAAAAGAGTTGGCCAGGTTCCGCAGGGCATCAACCAAAGCAGAAATCATTATAACCTGAATTGATCTGAGCCCAGAAACCACGAAAGTAATTATACGAGTTGCAGCAGTTAATCTAGTCCCTTGTGTATGTCTAAGAGTTGCAGCAAATAATTTAGTTGTTTGGTTTGTAAATTTTGAATGCACCTTTAATTTTGATCTTTTGACTCATATAAAGAGAGTTCAATGCACTTGTCACGTTTATGTATGCAAATTTTGCCTATAAAAAAACATCCAGGCTTATGCACTGCTTGATATTTTTGGGTAGAAATTAACAGTTTAGATCTTTTCTTGCTAATTGATTCTTTTAATTTATGAGGGGCAACTGCACTTAGAATTCTTAGTTTCGCCCCATTACGGGTCTGAAGGATCAACAGATGTTAAAAACATGTGAAGATTGATAACTTCTCCGGAGCAGAGTCCTGAGATGGAATATGTTAAGATCATTTAGCTGGCTGCACTAGGGGTGTACGTGGTCGGGTATGAGCGGTTTTGTAGTAAAATATCACCCGATTCAAAATATGCGGGTTTGTAAAAAATATAAATCATAAATGCATAATTATTTTTTCAAACTGCACGGTTCGGGTTGGGCGGGTGCGGCTTTATGGCGGGCGGATTGGCGGTTTGATAAAATTTATATATATTTTTTCAATAAATATATTTGTAGTCATACTTTTAATTCAATAACCAAATAGATATAAAGAATATGAGAATTTATTCTAGTTTAATAATATATTTCAACACTAATACATATTGATTTCAAAATAATAGATGAAAAAAATAATATGTATTATCAAATAAATAATATAATCATATAAATATATATCATATAGTATAATTTATAATTTATCA
>JBBMKE010411046.1:0-11614 GCA_037834125.1 Lippia alba | reverse complement strand
ATTATTTTGGAGACCCTAAGAAAGTATAAGCTTTATGCTAAGTTCAGAAATTGTGAATTCTGGATCGACAAGGTTATGTTTATAAACTCGGGTAATGGGATTGAAGTTGATCCTTCCAAGGTTGAGACGGTATTGAATTGGGAACGACCAAAGAACGCCTTGGAGATAAGGAGTTTTCTGGGGTTAATGGGGTATTATTGCAGATTTGTTTAAGATTTCTCTAAGATTGCCGCTGCTTAACTCACTTAACCAAGAAAGATGCACTGTTTGAATAGGATGACAAGTGTGAGGCAAGTTTCCGGATTCTCAAGAGAAAGGTTAACCTCCGCACTGGTTCTTATTTTACCTGTGGGCACAAATGGTTATGCGGTTTACACGAATGCTTCCAAGGAAGGTCTCGGGTATGTCCTAATGCAATATGGTCGAGTGGTAGCTTATGCTTCAATGAAGTTGAAGGAGCATGATAAGAATTACCCAACACATGATCTCAAGTTGGCTGTCGTGGTATTTGCTTTGTTGAAATGGAGACATTATTTGTACGGGGTAACGTTCGAGGTGTTCACCGACCATAAGAGCCTCAAGTAAGGAGTTAAATGTGAGATAGAGGCATTGGATGGAGTTATTCGAGGACTATGATTGTAAAATTCAATACCATCTCGGGAAAGCGAACGTGGTAGCCGATGCTTTGAGTAGGAAGGCGAGTGTGGCTAGTTTGGAAGTTGGTTCTTCAAGCTCGGGTGTAAGTTTTGTAGCTTCGGCATGTTGGTTGATGAATCTTACCGTGAAACCGGAGCTATTTCAATAATTGATAGATGCTCAAAAGTTGGATTCGGGTTTACAAAAGTTGGCGACTAGATTGGAACGGGCTCCGAATACTAAGTTTAATTTTGATGAGTCAGGTTTGTTGAGGTTCAAAGTGAGAATATGTGTCCCGAAAGAGCTCAAGAGAATTAGACTTAAGGAGGCCCATCCCTCTAGATATTCTATCCATTCGGGAGATACAAAGTTATATCGGGATTTGAAGAAAAGGTTTTGGTGGAATGGCATGAAGAGGGATGTCTGGAACCTCGTGAACGGTGTCTAACATGTCAGAGGGTGAAGGTAGAACACCAAAAATCGGGTGGAACTCTCCAACCACTTTCGATTCCCGAGTGGAATTGGGAGCAAGTGATTATGGACTTTGTGTCCGGCTTACCTAGAGTTAAAGGAGGGTTTGATGGAATTTGGGTTACTGTTGATAGATTGACCAAGTCGGCTCATTTTCTCAAGGTTCGTATGACGGATAAAGTTCCGAAGTTAGCCGAGTTGTATTGCAAAGAGATCGTTCGGGTACATGGGGTACCTGCTAGTATTATCTCCAACCGAGATCCTAGGTTCACTTTAGTATTTTGGCAAAATCTCCAAAAGAAATTGGATACCAAACTCAAGTTTAGCACAACATTGCATCCTCAAACGGACGGGCAATCCGAAAGGCTAATTTAATATTTGGAGAATATGCTCTAGGCTTGTGCGAAGGATTTTTAGGATAAGTGGGATGAACATCTCCCGTTGGTTGAGTTTGCTTATAACAATAGCTACCAAGCCTCAATTAAAATGGCTTCATATGATGCTTTGTACGGAAGAAAGTGTTGGCTTTTGTTATATTGGGAAATTGATGATTGGAAATGGACTGAAGAGGATAAGCTTATAAGGGCGATACCGAGGGATGTTATTGAGACTATTATTGAGAAAGTTTGCCAAATTAAGCAATGGATGAAGGTGGCTCAGGATCGACAAAAGAGTTATGCCGATAAGAGAAGAAGGCCTTTGGAGTTTGAAGTCGGAGATCGAGTTTTCTTAAAAGCATCTCCTAGAAAGGGCTTCACTCGTATAGGTAGAGGTGGAAAGCTTAATCCAGATACCTTGGGCCATTTGAGATTTTGAAAAGGATTGGGGACACGGCGTATAGGCTAGATTTGCCGCCAAGTTTAACAGGGATACATAATGTTTTTCATGCCTCGCAACTTCGCAAGTATTTTCCCAAAGAAGGATCGATTATTTCTGTGGAGGATGTTCAAGTTGAGCCGAATTTAACCATAGTAAAGCATCTAGTTGCAATTCAAGATAGAAAAATGCAAGAGTTGAGAACCAAACAAATTCCTTGGTAAGAGTTCTTTGGAGAGATCAAAAGTCGGAGGAATCGACTTAGAAAATTGAAAAAAAGATGAGGAGATTGTATCCAGGGTTGTTTGAGGAGTCGGATCGAACTTGAGGATAAGTCCTTTTTCAGGAGGGGAGGTTGTGACACCCCGACTTTCCGGACATACAGGTCTGACGTATGTGCACGATTTAATCATTAATTACGTGATTTATTAATTGTTTAACTTCACTTATTCTTCCTTTCTAATTCTTAAATTTGAATTATTTGAACTATTTGAACTTATGTGATATGTGAATTCTTTGTTGCTCGGGTGATACGTGTTTTGTGGTTTTGAATTTTCGAGCGTGGCATTCATGAATTATATGATTCTTTGGCTTATATGTATGATTTAAAGTATGTTTGGGGCTTTGTGCAATTAGTTTGGACTCAATTGATCGTTTTTTGAATGTTTTGGGGTCATTTGGTAATTATGGCCTTTTGAGTCCTTAAGTCGTTTCTGATTCTTAGGCTTATATGTATGATTTAAAGTATGTTTGGGGCTTTGTTTAATTAGTTTCGACTCAATTGATCGCTTTTTGAATGTTTTGGGGCCATTTGGTAATTATGGCCTTTTGAGTCCTTAAGTCGTTTCTTGAGCTAAGGATCTCGGATTCAAGTTCCGACACCTACATTCAGTTCGATTCGATGAATTGGATTCAATGAGACTAACCCCATATTTTTTTGAGCTCGTTTCGACCTAAATATTAACCCGTATACACAACACGTACATATTACACCTTGTGGGACCCATAGCCCATGCCTTTTGGAGACTTTTCTCCTATTTTCTTCCCAACTTTCAGCATCTCCTTCCCTCTCACACCATATCACACACCCCAAACCAAGAAGAAAAGAGAAGAAAGAAACCCCAAGCTCCAAACTCCGTTGTTGTCCAAGACCCCAAGCTCAAGACCGTTCTTTGCTCACTTTCTCTTCTAGTTAATATTTGTGATCCTTTTGTTCATGTGACCTTATATATGTTCTTATTACATGGATTACATGAGGGGAAGTATGAGTTTTGAATAAGGCATGAATAGGAGGGGTTTAAGGGCTTATGTGATCTCTTGCATCTCTTTGATTCTTGTTGCACTTTTAAGCATTTATGGAGGTGTTGGATGATTTTGCCTTGTATATTTATTGCTTCTTGGCTTGGTGGTTGACTTGGGAAGAGTATGGTATTAATGGCTATAGAGGGTTTGTGGGGATTAGCATGTATGCTTGGTTTTTGGCTCCAATTGAGTGTTATATGTGCATATGTGAAGGTTTAAGGCATGATTGTGGAGTTTTGCTTGGAGAATTGGCATGATCCCTTGATACCCTTCACCCTAACTTGGGTATTTGAGTGCTAATATGTGTTATAGATTGATTTTGAATATTATGGTTCTTGGAAGTTAGATTTTGAATTCATTTTGGCCACCTTGAATGCAAACCTTGCCGGTTATGCTCTTTAGTACGCATTTGAGTTTTCGTTGAGAATTTGCTTATGAATTCATGTTACCTCGATGCTAATTGATGTCTAATATGTTTATGAATAAGTTTTCAAGTTTATGCATGAGTTTGGATTGGTTTTGAAGTGTTTAAGCATGCCTTGGTATTGGTTTTGGCCGAATTTAGTGAAAAATGAGATTTTAGGAGCTGGAGCAGATCCATGGGCGTTGGAAATTTGTTCTCTGATTCCCAAGGACGTTGGAATAAAGGTGAACAGTATGAGGCTACTGCATAAGATTGACGACCATGGGAATTGGTGTAGTAAATATCCATGGCCGTGGATATGGTCCAGGCTCTTCACCCGTTTTCTTTCGTCGTTTCTTCATTTCTCGTGGCTTGTATGCATCTCTCCTACCCATAATATGATTCCTAAGTTTTTCTAACATGTTTATATGTGTGCTCCCTTTAATGTGTTTGAATTTGGTATGATTTTGAATCCGAATATTGGAGATATGGTTCATTATGCCCTATATGATACGTTTGTGCACTTCATATGCATCCATTGCATTCATGAGCATTGCCGAGTGTCTAATTGATTCACGTTTATGTCTAAATCTTGGGTATTATATTTATACGTCATAGAGCCACTCTCGGACGTCGTCCGGACCCAAGGCTTAGGTGTCGGTTTGCTCGTTTTTATCTCCGTTCTCTACCGCTTTTGTCTTAAGGTGAGGTTTAAGATTCTTTTGCACTAGTTATTGACCTATGGCCCAAATGTGATGATTTCCACCCCTTATTTGATTATATGTCTTATATATATACCTACTTATAAGTGTTCTTAAGATATGATTATGATCTTATGAGTACATTTATGGGTTTTTATGAAATGATATACGTATGAGCACAATTAAGCTTAAGTTTCTTTACGTTTTTGGTACGTTTAAGTTATTATTGGTGCAAGGTGAGCCCGGAAATATGGGAATTGGTTTTTGGTAAGTATGTTGGGCCCAGAGAATTGTGGGTAAGGACGCCCGGGACGGCAAGGGCTATCGAGATAAGCCTGTGCATGATTCTAATTTGTAGTACCACGCGCGATTCTTGGAGGTTGATAAGGCGTGATACCCCGAGTACGTTGTGGGTTAGCTACCCCTCGTACATATGTAAGTAGGCGGAGAAGGGTTTGATTCCTGATCTCCATGATGTTGGGGTTGGATTGAATTATGATTTACGTTTATGTTTATGATATTTGAGGAATTTGGAGAATGTCCGTACTCACCGGACATATGTTTAAGTTTTTGCTTGATGGATTATGAATTGGGATAGGATTTCTTTGTATATGCTATGTATCGTAGTTTGAAAAATGCTTTGGTTTGCAAAACCCTACCTCAGTTCATAGACATCTCTTGGTTACATGCCTTGCTATATTATATAGGTGTGTGGGTGTGCGTTAGCCCCCTCACTCAGTCGAGTTTTAGATTAACCCTCTCTCTTTTCCCACCTTTAGTGCAGGTTTGCTCGAGTTGGGCGGGAAAATGCGTCTTCGAGTCGTACTATCTTGTATAGGTCGAGTCTGCATTCATATTTACTATTGTGGAGATACTTGTACTCTTATGCTTTATTTTGTCACTTGAAGACCTTATGTATATTTCTTTTAGTCCTGTGTGGCATTGTATATAAGGTTGGTGCTCGTGTCGAGCTTACATGATGATCTTGGTTATTGATTCAACTTTCTGTTTTGTTTTCTTTCGGGCACTCTGCACAGGTTTAGCCCCGCTTATCCTAGTGTGTGAGTTTAGGTCCTCGTTCGCTTCGACTTGGGCTCATGTATGGACTTCCATTTCATGCGTGAGTGCGGGTCTAGGTGCGGGGGATGTAGATGGCCCACGCTTGGGCGTCACAATTAGGCAGAGAGAGCCCGTCGTCGATCCATGGAGATATATAATAACATATAAGTTATCATGCTGCATATCCATCATTTGAGTCTCTAAAAATTATTCCAAAGACATATCCGATTTAACTAATGGACGAATATGAAAAAGCAAGTTTCTTTTGTAGTAGATACCTGAATGCCAAATATGGCTAGTAACAATCGATCTTTCGGGGTATACGATGATTTGTCTACCATTTGGGGTGTTAATTTAGCTGTTAAAATTTCACCCATCTCTATCCAGGATCCCAACATCACAATTCCACTTTTGTCTAAATGGCGAAGTAAATAGGCTTCAAAATGTGCTATTTCGTTAGTGATTTTTTTGGGTCCTTGGCTTGTCACATAAGTCTGAATCTCATATTCTGAATATAAAAATAAATATAAATATCTTCATAGACCAAACACTCGCTAATGAGTACTGCATCTTTAGAATTGTAACCTTCCCATGACATATAAGCTACTGATACATTTTTCCCCAAAGCAAGTTCGCCACCAATCGTAGCAACACTGAACCTTTGAGAGATACTTGGATGATTAGTTTGTTGGTCTTTTATTTTTCTATCTCCCATTAATCTACTTTCTTTAGTTCTTTACTAGAGCAATTATGATCTGGAAGTTGATCCCGGGCAAGTGTTCGGATCTAGTATGATATAGTCATGAAGCACTCAATGGACCTTTTGAATATCATAAAACCCTTTTGTGTCTTTAGATTGATACAAAAAGGACCTTTTTGTACAATCAGATGATATGAATTTGAATCCGAGAAAATAAAAAGATTCAAATCCTCCTTCTAAGAAATATAGTTTTTGATCGGAATATGAATAAAACTGAAAGACCCTTTAACTTATGATTATTGTATACAAATGGACCTTTGATCGAACAAGATAATTGAGCATGATCGAGATAAGATCATCAAAGAATTACATATACCACTTGATTTTGGACATGGGTTCTGTGATCGTCTTATAATTATTTTGTGCGAGAAAGAGATACTATATTATCGTGATACATTTATGTATTATGTAAAAAGGTCTCTATTTCAGATAATTTGATTTTGCATTAATTAAAGTAAAGCTGAAGGAGTATTAAAAAAGAATATGGAGAGTAAGAGAACGGAAAGAGCCGAAAAATAAATATTCGATTTAATTTAATTAAAGTAAAATAATTAATTTGAATTAATATTTTTCATGATATACTACAATTATATGTATTATGCAAAAATATTTCTATTTCAGATAAACCGATTTTGTATTAATTAAACTAAAGTTGAGAAAGCGTTAAAAAGGAATATGAAGGGTGATAGAATGACAAGAGTTGGAAAATAAATATCCTAGATTTAAGAATATTATTCACCGTATAGGTAGATGATGCTTATGGACAATGAGTTGGTCTTTATGGCTCTAGGGAGAGAATCCTTTCCGCCTCTTTCTAGTTAGGAATTCGACCAAATGAGAAGAAGTACGACAAAGTTCAAATCGGCGGCAGGAACCGAGAGTTCAACCATGGCAGCCGATGATATGGAGATGCAAGAGGATCAAGCGCTGATGAGAGAGCAACGTCCTACATATATGGACTCACTACTGGGTCAGAGGACCGAAGATCCCAAATTTTGCGTGTCATGGAGAACCTGGACAAAATCCATATCATGGAGCCAATGGAAGAATGCCCTTACCTACGGATCGTCATAGATGATGACTACCGTGAAGAACTGCGATCAGAGTGGAGAGACACACTTATTCTTAGAATATTGGGACGAAGTGTCAATATGAACCTATTGTCAACACTCATCGATAAGCTATGGAATCTAAGAGGCTCATTTGATTTGGTGGACCTAGGGTACGGGTGCTATATTCTAAAACTCATGGATAAGGAGAAGGCATCATTCATCCTAACAGAGAGACCGTGGGTAGTTTTCGGACACTACCTTGTGGTGAGAAAATGGATGCCAAAATTCCAGGCTTCCAAAGATCGCATTACGACAGCCATAACGTGGATAAGGGTTCCGGAGAAGTTCATCAAATACTACAAAGAGGAAATGATGTATTATGTCGCAAACGGCGGTGGGCACTCCCATCAAGATAGACCAAAACACGTGTTTGGGGGCTAAAGGGAAGTATGCACGCGCTTGCGTCCAGGTTGATTTAGAGAAGCCGCTCCGAAGTATGGTGGAGAAAGATGGGACGGTATATCCGATCATGTACGAGAATTTACCTGCGATATGTTTTCATTGTAGACGTGTTGGACATCGGATCACTCAATGTCCGGAAAAATATGATAACCCAAGACACCGGCTGTCCCAACAGGACTGTCGCCGGAAAGGCCACCGAAAAATCCATCCGGTCCGGTTTATGGAAGCTGGATGGTGGCAACAAATTGAAGGAAGACTAAACCGGTTGGAACAAACACCAAACACCGGAGCAAGTGAGGCGAACCGCCATCATTGGAAACCGATTTGAAGTCTTTACAGAAAAGAAAAGAGAGGAGGAGAATCAGGAGTTACCGGATGTTAGGGGTGGAGAAATCTCTGCTGCGGAGAAGAAGGAGGAAATCGCGCCAGTTCACGCACCGAGAGATACGGATGTTCAAAACCGCGTGAAAGCCAAACAAGGTAAGGACAGGCCAATTGGGCTAAGAATTGAGAATTTAAGCCACGCACGCACAAGCCTACAGAAACAACCCGCTGAGGTCCGCAAGCCATTGATGGACAGAACTAATACAGAAGCCCATACCATATGGTGGCGTACTATAATCCCATTGCAAGTTTGGAAATGGATACGGAGATAGACACGACCTAAAGATTAGAGGGCAGAATGGTTCGACATAAACTCTCAATTGGTGGCTGGAATAGAAGAGGACCCGGGGGTGAGGAATGCAATACGTCAGGTTGGAGCACAGAACAGGTGAACCATGATGTGCGAGAGCCGTGGGCAGCAGATACGGAGGCCCCAATTGATCTTGAACCAGACCCAGGTGAAGATCATCTTAGAAACGAAATTGATGACATGGAGGATGTGCAGGCACAGGCCTATGCGCAAGACCATACCAGTATCCCTGGAGACGATATGAACCTTGGTCAGTAAGGTTTGTATAAGCCCTGACTTGCATGTTTTGATGATGAAAATCATTAGTTGGAATTGTCGAGGCGCTGGAAGTGAGGAGTTTAGGCGCAACCTCAAAGAATTAATTAGATGGCACAATCGGGACATTTTATTCCTGTTGGAAACAAAAGTTTCAGATGCTAGAACGGTAAGCATTTGCCAGAGATTGGGGTTCGATCATAACTTTCGAGCTCCGACGCAAGGTAGAAGTGGAGGGGTTTAGATGCTATGGACCGAGAACAATTTTAAGTTTAGATATTGGGCACGACCACTCATTCGGTACATGCGATGATTACACCAAACCTTGGAGATAGTTGGATTTGTACTGAAATTTATACTAGTCCGATCCAGCGGAAGCGAGATGAGTTGTGGGAAACTCTTACGATTTTTAACAATGCACACAATCTGCCTTGGCTTTTGATAGGTAACTTCAATGAAATACTCTATCCGAGCGAGAAAAGCGGGGGAAAAAAGGCAGAATGGAGATGCTGTAATAAGTTCAAGGACCATCTTAACAGCTGCAATCTTATGGACTTAGGCTCCACAGGCCCGAAATTTACTTGGGCAGGGACAGTTGGCGGCGATAGGTTGGTGAAAGAACTGCTTGATCCGGCGGTGGCTAACACGGAATGGAGTTTACTTTTCCCGAATCATGCAGTTCAAACGTTACCTCGGGTGCACTCAGATCATAGCCCGGTGTTGGCCCATACAATGAATATTGATAGGGGCACTCAAAACAAACCCTTCAGATTCGAGATAGCATGGGATACAGACCCAGGCTACAAAGCTCTTATCGAACACGAATGGCTAGAGGACAAAGACGTTAGGACGAATCTGGAAAACTTACCTTTGGCGCTAAAAAGTTGGAACCAGGAGGTTTTCGGAAATATCTTCAGACGCAAGAAGAAGTTGGAGTGAACGCTCATATTCCTCTCCCACGTAGTAGCCTGCAAAGGTCGCTACAACCTGCGGAGGCTGTCGGAATTTCGCTTATACCATCTGAAGAAGAGATTTTCTGTGTTCTTAATACTATGAGCCCCTACAAAGCCCCGGGTCTGGATGGTTTTCCCGCCTATTTCTATCAAAGATATTGGGACTAAGTTGGAAGATCAATCAGTAACTTAATAGCCGAATGCTTTGAGAAGGGATCAGCTAATGAAGAGTTGGGGAAGGCATTTATTTGCCTTATTTTGAAAACTGCACAACCTCGGAATGCTGGTGAGTTTAGACCCATTGCGTGTGCAATGTTCTACTTAAACTTCTCACTAAAACGCTGGTCTTGCGACTTAAGCCGATCATATCAAAGCTCATAAGTCCGTATCAGAGAAGCTTTATTCCAGGACGATCGACCCATGATAACATCTTGGTGTTACAAGAAACGATCCATTCAGTGCAGAAATCTCAAAGCAAAGTGGGAGGTATAATTTTTAAAATTGATCTTGAGAAAGCCTATGATAGAGTTGATTGGAGATTTCTGGAAGAAACACTCATATTCTTTGGCTTCCTAGATAGGATTGTTAAGCTGATAATGAGTTGTGTTAAATGTGTTAAACCGAGCATTCTTTGGAATGGAGAACTCACCATGGAAATAGTACCGACTTGTGGTATCAGACATGGGGACCCGATCTCTCCCTATCTCTTTGCCCTCTGTATTGAGCGGCTCTCATATCTTATAGAGGAAGCCGTTAGAGATAAGTCCTGGGAACTAATCTCAGTCTGCCGTGGAGGGCCTAAAATCTGACACTTGATGTTGCGGATGATCTAATCCTAGTTGCTAAAGCCACTCGCACGTTGGCAGAAACTATTAAGCGTACGGTGGAGCAGTTTTGCAACCCGTCTGGGCTATGAGTTAACTATGGCAAGTCTAGAGTAACTTTTAGCAAATGCACTCCTGCTGTGACAAAACATTTGGTAGTGGAAGTAGTGGGCATGGCCGAAACAAAGGATGTGGGCAAGTATCCCGGTGTGAAGTTGAGAACGAGACGTAACACAAGAGAGCTTTTCTCGCATATCATTGAAAGGGTGGAGAGTAAACTTTCGGGTTGGAAGGCTAAGAATCTAAGCCTCGCGGGCCCTCATATAAGCTGTGACGACGGCGGTCCCGGTTTACCACATGCAATCATCGTGGTTGCCAAAGTATGTCTGTGATCACTTGGATAAATTAAACAGAAGTTTTCTGTTGTCCTCGGATGTTAATAAGCAGAAAGTGTACCTTGTAGGCTGGCACAAAGTGACGAATAATAAGCAACTTGGAGGGTTGGGCATACGGGAGGCCCGTAAATCCAATATTGCTTTGCTAGCCAAAGTAGGCTGGAAGTTGGCAACCCGATGCAATAGTATTTGGAGCATGATTATGAAGCGAAATACCTCAAGGGGAGGAAGATTTGGAGTCAAATCCAATCCCCTAATGCCTCACGGACTTGGAAGGGCATTGACCATAGCTCGAGAGTCCTGGCACCAAATCTGCGGTGGCGTATTGGCAATGGAAAAAAGATATCAGTTTGGGATGATGTTTGGGAACACAAGGCTTCGGGAGAGATGCGGGGATAGAATCCATGCAGAAGAAGAAAGTTTGACAGTAGACAAATTGATGGGAGATTCCAATGATTGGTGTTTTGAGCACTTGAAAACGGATATTCCGTGGGACGTCCGGGAGGAAATCCGGACACTGCCAATACCGTACCATAGAGATGACAGTGATAAACTGATTTGGCAAGGCACGAAAGATGGAAAATTTTCGTGTAAATCAGCTTACGAAGTGCTGAGAAATGTAGCAACTGGGGATGCCGAGTGGGGATGGATTTGGAAGATGAAGATCCCAAATAAATTGAAAGCTTTTACTTGGCTGGTACAACATGATAGTCTTATGACTAATGCGCTTAGGTTTGATAGACAATTCAGTGTCTCAGCCCATTGTAATAGGTGCAATCATGTGCGAGAAGATGTGGAACATGTGCTTAGGAGCTGCATGCATGCGAAGAA
>JBBMKE010411035.1:0-11614 GCA_037834125.1 Lippia alba | reverse complement strand
AAATTCATACATAAACTTCATAACACATTCAAGAACATATAAGACATCAAATAGCATCGAGGGATCAAGGATTCATACGCATATATTCAACGAAACACCCAAATATGCACATATGGCCTCAAACCGGCAAAGATGCATTCAAAGTGGCCTAAATCATTCAAATCTCAACATATTGATACCAAAATACTCCATACACATTACCAACACATTAAATCATGCAAAAGCTCAAGCTAGGGGAAAGGGGTCCAAGTGATCAATCACATACTCAAGCTAAAACTCAACACTCATGCATCAAACCTTCATAAGTACACATATAACAGTCAATGGAAGCCAAAAACCATGAATTCAAGAATATCCCTAAAAAACCACATTCATCATACATTCCATAACCTCCAACACAACAATCATGCCAAGGATTCAATCAATAACCAAGAAATAGAATTCAATACACCCCAAATATTCATATAAATGCAACAAGAGCAATAGAGATACATGTATGCAACATATGCCCAAAACCGCTCATACTCAAGCCCTAGATTAAAACCAACAATCCCATCATGTAATTCATGAAATATGCATATAATATGAGTCACCAAGTCAAGAGATTCACAAATATATGCTCACCTTGAAGAGAAATGCAAGAAAACAATGTCTTGAGCTTAGGTGAAGGAGCAACAATGGAGTCTTCAAGGTTTAGGGCTTCTTTCCTCTTTTTGGGACTGAAAATCGGTGGGATAGGGAGTGGGGAGAGAGAGATGCTGATATTTTGTTCAAAAAAAGGGGAGAAAAAGTCCACAAAAAGTCCAAGGGTCCCACACTAGGTTTAGGTGCGTATTTGTGTACGTGGTTCGATTTAGGGGTCGAAATGAGGTCATAAAAATACAAGGTTGGTTCGTTGAATCCCATTCACCAAATGGAACTCAACGAAGGTGTTCGAGTTCCCAAGCTTAAGAAACAACCTAAGGACTCAAAAGGTCATATTTACCGAATGACCGCAAAATATTCAAAAAGTGACATTTGAGTCCAAATCTAATTACACTAACACCCAAAAAAAGTTTAAAACATTCAAACAAGTTCAAAAAGCATATAATTCATATTAGACATGCTCGGGAAATCAAAACACGAAGATTCAAATTACGCGATTAGCATATAAGTCAAATAATCACATAGTTCAAATTGATCAAATTGCTCAAATAAGAATGAAAATAGGGATGAAATGCATCAATTAGGTATTAAAATAAATGAAAAACAATAATTAAACTCTCGCGTGGTGCGTACCTACAGGTGCGAAAAGTCGGGGCGTCACAGTACTTGGCGTGATCACTTGATCCCCTTCACCCCAATTGTGGAATTTGTGTATTATTATGTTTATTACTTGGTTTTGAGCATTATGGAGCGAAGAATTTGGATTCATAACTCATTTATGCATGCTTGTTTGAGTTGTGTGTCGGTTTGGCCGCTAAGTGCGTATATGAGTGTTTCGTTGGAATTTTGTATATGAATTTGTGTTTTCTTGATGCTAATTGATGTCTATTATGATTATGCATGAGTTTATGAGTCATTGTATGGATTTGGTTGGGTTTTGGATTGATTAAGCATGCCTTGGTGTTGGTTTTGGCCAAAATGCATGAAAATTGAGTTTTGGCCGCTGGAAGGGATCAACGGTCGTGGGAGTTTTGTTCTTGGGTTCCAACGTCTGTTGGAAATGCCACACATAGTAGGATTCCACTGCATAGCTTCAACGGCCGTTGGAAATTAAGGGGGAGAAACCAACGCCCGTTGGTTTGGTCCAGAGGCTCAGGCCGCTTTCTTTCTTAATTTCTTCACTTTCCGTGGCTTGTATGCATCTGTCCCACCCCCAATATGACTCCTAAGTTGTTCTAACATGTTTATATGTGTGTATCTTGAATGTATTAGAATTTGGTATGATTTTGAATCCGTTTATTTGAGATATGGTTCTATGTGTTTCATATGGTACGTTTATGCACTTCATATGAATTCATTGCATACATGAGAATTGCCGAGTGTCTAAGTGGTTCATATTGAGTCTAGTTTTATATTTATGTTTCCAGTTGGCTCAGGTGCACCCGGGGTGGTGTTTCGTGGTCCGTGTTGATTCCGGAGTGAATCACAAGTGTTGCTTTTGGTTTCATCGGTACAAGGTGAGGTTAAGTTATAGTTAAAACCTATTAATTGTGCCCGTATGCCTTGTATGCGAACTATAGCCTTCCTCGTGTGTATGCTATGATTTAATTTGATTCAATATATGTTGGTATCGCTCAATTACGCTTCAAACCGTGTGCCTCATACGAGCCGGGAAATGCTTGCATTGGAATTGGATATGAAAATTTACACGGAGAGGTATGAAAAGCGTAGTTGTAGCAAGGTTAAGGTACGTATCTTTGTATGATTTGTACATTTTGATTAGTAGCGGGTTAGGTATGTTTTCCATATGAATCCTATGATATATTACGGTATGATTTAGGGCCCAGGAGGTGTGGGTAAGGGGACTCGGGACGACCATCGGGGTCGCCGGTTAAGACCTCTGTGCACGCTTCCATATGTTTCTTAAAGGAATGACCTGGAGCTCACCAAGAGGTTTGGTTAAGCAATGCGAACCTGAGGGTTCGAGTGTGTGCGCTCCCCTCGACTGCATGGATGGTTAGGGTCGCGCAACCCTTCCATCACCGGAGAATGAGGCTTATTTATGAATCTATATGTCTATATGAGTTCGTATGATTTGTATGTTTACTTTTGAGAAGCCCAGGATGGGATTTATTACTCGTACCTGTCGAGTTATGCATGTATGCAAGTATGAATCGTTAAAGGTTATGAAACGGGGATAGATTTCTAAATAAGATAAGAATATGAATCCTTTGAATACGAATGCTTTAATATGAATTGAATCCATTTGAATTAATATGAATTGTATGTTTCGGTAAGAGTTAATATGTTTCCTTTGATTTAAGTTTATGAATTCGGTAAGTTTTATTTCGATTTGAATCCCTATATGTATAAGTATTACGGACAAAATATTTGGTATGTAAAAACTATCCCCGAGTTTATGAACCTTGCATGTGTATGTAATATGCTTTGCTCTATATATATGTAGCGTGTGTGGGTAGCCCCTCACTCAGTCAAGTGTATGACTGACCCTCTCCCTCCCCAATCTTTTAGCGTGCAGGTTTTGCGTGGAGTTTGGAGCTAGGTGGAGTCTTGTCGGGTCTTTGGGCCGGTCGGTCTATTTTAGAGCGTATTTGCATTCACTTATGTATCCCTTTGAATTTGAATCCTTATGTAAGATTCGTTATTGCACACCTATGTATTTTTAAATGGAATGGATATAATAATAAGGGTAAATTACATTCAGATACCCTGAGGTTTGCCCTAATTACAAATCAGTCCCTCTTCTTTTGATAATTACATATTTATCCCTAAAAACACTGTTTCAATTACATATTGACCCCTATAGAAGGACTGATTTGTAATTGAAACAATTTTTTATGGATTAATATGTAATTATCAAAAGAAGAGGGACTGATTTGTAATTACGGCAAATCTTAGGGTACCTGAATGTAATTTTCCCTAATAATAATAATAATAATAATAATAATAATAATAATAATAGTAATAGTATTATTATTATTATTATTATTATTATTATTATTATTATTATTATTATAATGGTTGGTAATATTAAATGGAGGATAAATCAGACAATATAGGCCATTAGAGAGCAAATAAACCTTGAAACTTTCACTTGGGGAGTTAGTAGGGACAATTTAAAAATTAGGGAGTGAAAGATGTTTTAAAGAACCCATGGGGAGATATAAAAGACACCCCGTGGTCTGAAATCATTGAACCTACCATGTTACTGAAAATACATGCAATTCAAGAGTAGACGCAATAATGAATTTGCTAAGATTTTGTGCTGTTTTCTTACCTTTGCAGATGGAAGAATTGGATGAAAGCTACAATTATTGTTTGAAGTTTTGGGGTATTTTAACTTTTTCACTTTTTATTATTATTATTTTTTTTTTTAATTTATTTTTATTTTTATTTTTTTTTTTTGGTGGTTAAGCTATAAGCTCTTCAAGAACGATTTATTGGTGCTTAAAATGCAGCTAAATTGTGTTTGCAATTAATTAGGCTATTTTTTGTTTTAAAGTTTCACGTTTAGTCAAATCTGTTTCTGGCTTCTGAATATTTAATTTGAATCCTTGAGAATTAACCAATTATTTTTAATGGGGGCGACCGCCCTGTTGTCGGGGAAGGAGCTTGGGGTTACAGTGGTGGCTAGGGATAGTGGAAGGGCGGTGGTGGTGGGCTGGTATTTGTTGAAGGGGTTGTTTTTTTTCCAGAGGAAGTAGAGGCTCTTGCAGCGTTAGAGGCAATGAAGTTGACAGTCGGAAGGGTTGGGATTATGCTACATTCGAGGAAGATGCTCAAAATGCGGTAAAAAGGTTAATTGATATTGGCCTAAACTTGTCTTTGAGTGGTGCGAATATATGTATGATATTAAAGATACTTTATCTCTTACTCCCGAATATTTCCTTTCCTCAGTGGTTGTACAACAAAAAATAAGGTTTCTCATATTATGGCTAGGAAGACTTCGTTGTCATTTGTAATGTTAGATCTTTCCATTGATTAATAAACAGAGACACCAACCCCATGCCAAATCTCAAGAGAAGTTTGTGTACTTGCATAAAATTTACTGGATATGCGAGTATAATTATTCTAATTTGCACCGTAGTATGCGACTTGACTTGAACATACAATATTAATTTAGTATTACTACACAATTCAAATCATCATGACGAGCTAAGAGAAACATTATGAACTCATTTTCAAGCAAACACTTCAATAGCTTAAGACATTATGCAACACAATCCATCAATAAGTACCATATGTCACAACTCTGATTTATATGAAAACGAAGCCTAAATCAAGTTCCTGTAACTTAGAACATTGCAAGCAATCACAAACAAAAAGTCCCTTCTGAACATAGCCTTATTCAAACCACAAAGCACACTCGTTATTTGAATTTCAAACTCAGGCAACATCTTCTTCCCATACATTCAACCAAAATAAACAGGCATGATTTGTTGCTTTTATCGACCGACTTTAAACAAAGTCTTCATCTGCGGAACACGCCCAGAAGAAGTTTGATTAAGATATTAGGCAGACAATTATATGTAAAACAAAGCTTAAATCAAAACAGAAGCAGTCAACTTGAACCATACTGTAAGTCACCCGCCAACTGTTTTCGACTTCTTATTTCCCTGATTTGAAAAATATTGATGTATGAAATAACTCCACTTCATTAATTAATTGTGGAAAATCGTGATTTCATTTCAAAACTTTTCCCATATTTTCCATTTTCCATTATCTTTAATGGGATGCACTCAAGAAAAATAAGTACGTTTGCACTCATTCGACTTTACATTGCAAAAGCAGTACTAATTTTTTACTTATAAATAAATTAAGAAAGAGGTTGAGGATTTGGGCCTACCTTCGAAGAGATGAAGTTGAAGGCCCACATTGCCGTAGGTCTCTTGTTCTTTCACTATTTCTTTTGCCGAGTCGACAATATTGGCGGGGCAATGAGCCACAACAATTTTAAGCAACGTCTCTATATCTCCAATAGCGGGAGGGATCTCCTCCAAACTTCTCATCCTATCAAGTAGGAGGAATTCGAGTTTAGGAAAGTGTTCCTTTTCGGCATTCCAGTTCGCGAGATCCTCATTCTTATGAATTGCCAATTTCTTCAATTTGAGAAATTCTCCTTCAACTGGATTCCAGCTTTTTCCCACGAAGGCAGCACACTTGAGCTTAATCTCTTCAAGATTGGGCATTGAACCAATAATCGTCATTTTTTCCCAAGGAAGTAGACAATCTTCCAATGTCAGCTTCTTCAGTGACAGTGGGAGCTTTTTCGTCATCCTTACGGAAAAGCCTCTCCAATTAATGGTCAACTTCTCCAGTTGCAGATGGATGAGATTATGGAGCTTATTGTATGAGAAATCCCAAGCTCTCTCCGAACCAAAAATTTTCAGTTTCTTTAGATTCGGGATTCTTGCAAGAATCTCATCCGAACAACTAAAGTTGACCAAGGTGCCAAGTGTTTCGAGGTTTTCCAGAATAATTGAATCTCTGCCGTCAACCGGAGTACCCGGGGGCTCAGTTGAAGCATCCTGGTCGAATTTGACAAGTTCAGGATTTTCCTCCCGACAACTAAAGTCCACTGAGAAGTCCATTTCCGGGCCGAAGTCTTCCGGAATAATTGAATTTCTGTTGTCAACTGGAGTACCCGGGGGCTCAGGTAAAATAGCCTCGTAGAATTTTACATGCCTAAGTTGAGGCATCTTCCAGATTTCAGAGGGCAATTTTATTGCACCATCCCGAGGCGAATCATAAATTATGCTTCGCAGATTCCAAAATAGGTGGAACCAAGTGGAATTGAAGTGATACCATTTAAGTCTGATTTCTAAGTACCGCATTTTAGTGGGAAGTGGAATTATGTCGTACATTTTACGTCGTATTATGTCCACCAGTCTCAATGTGTTTCGGCCTGGGCATCTTGTTTCACAAATTTTACACACCAAAAAATGGGCATCAGATGATTCCCCAATGCGGTTTTGGAAACGTATGCCTTTTGATGCATATCGATCATTGCAGAGATGGCAAACAGTTTTTTCTTGACCTCTATGGTAGAAAAGCGGTTCCTGCATTGTTTCACACAGGTATAATTTTGCAATATGAAAAGTATTCTCTTTCTGATATTCTCTAAGGCATAGGTCTCTTAAAAGATCATGTATACCACACATTTTTATCATTTTCATCGAGTGCCCAAACATGTATTGATTATTAGTCAAAATCAAATTCCTATCAACGAGATCCTTCAAGTAGTGCTCTGCAACCTCTTCTAAAGTTTTACCTCCTTTAGAAATTACAAAACCTTCCGCAATCCAAGATTGAACTAATGTCGAAACTTTGATGTCATAATCTTCGGGGTAGACTCTCATATAGAGAAAACATGGTTTAAGCTGAATAGGCAAGTGATTGTAACTCAAAGACAGTATATTCAAGCAAAGCTCATCAACTTTTGAATTAACTATCGAGTTCACATTTCTTGCAACTTCCTCCCATTTTTCCATGGTTACATTTGATTTTGAGAGTAACCCACCTATCACAACAATTGCAAGAGGAAGTCCTTTACAATTACTTGCTATTCTCCTCCCTATTTTCTCCAACTCAGGATCAGGGCAATCTCCTTTTTCAAATACTTTTTTACACAACAACTCCCAACTTTTCTCTCCGTCAAGCAAATCAACTACATAAGAGTTCTCATGGCCTAAAGAGTCGGAAATACTAGACGACCTAGTCGTGATGATAATCCGACTTCCTTTACTAGTATCCGGAAAATAAAGCTTCAGATCATCCCAAACATTAGTACTCCACACATCATCTAGAACAATTAAATACTTTCGACCAAATAACTTTTTGTACAATTTTTGTCCTAATTCAGCTTTATTTTGACTGCTGCTTTTTTTATCTCTTTCTCCTAAAAGACCAACAAGAATATCTGGCACGCTATAAGCTTGAGATATTGTAAACCAAATACGTATTCCAAAGTGTTTCTTGAAACAAGGATCATAAAAAATATTTTGAGCTAGAGTGGTCTTACCGATTCCCCCCATACCCACAATGGGGACAATTTGGAGAGCAGACTCACCTCCAGTAAGCCGATCCTTGATTCGAGCCATGTGGTCATCAATTCCCACCACAGTGTTCTTTCCGGTGGGAGCAGATGGTGCTGATGAACCTGCAGCAGGCAAAGAAACACTGGGCTGTTGTTCTTGGTTGCTCCTTTTCGCTTCTCTTAACTCAGCAAACTCTTCTTTCAAGATCTTGAACGTTTGAATCTCTCTTTCTATATTTTCACAGAAGGATGAGTAGCCCATATCAGCTTTATCTGCAGATCTTTGACTAAGTTGATCCACTACATGGGAATCAATGACATCTTCTGCTTCAGTTATGCAATTAGCCATGGCCCTCAGTAATTCTACTTCGGCTGTGTCATAAACAGCTGTAGAATGATCATTAAAATAATTTAGCATTAATCGAACCATTTCATGGAGAGTTACAATCTGACTTCGGTCGACACAAAGCTGGTGGCGGGCAGGATGCTGGATCTGTTCTAGGACTTGCGAAAGTGAACCTAATGCTGCATAAGCTGATGCCGCCATCTCGAATCTGTGATCTTTGTATACACAGGTGGAGTGCTTGTGAAGATTTTTAAGAATAAAACATTATTGTTTGAATAAAAACGATTATTGTTTGCGGACAAAGTTTTTCAGAAGATTTTGAAAGCAAATGAAATGATATTCACACCACCACCGGAAGGCGGAAGTCTCTTGTCTACAGTATTTTATTGGTGTAAAATTCAATGATAGGGGTTTTGTAATAAATGAGATTGACAATAATTTCACCAAAATTGATGGATAGAAGTCGGAATACGTAGAAAATTGGTAGCTGGATGATGAAATGTGACAGCTAGCTAGGCTACTTAAAGTACAATTAGTTTTTATTGGTAGTTAAAAGATTTTTTTTTTAATTGGTAGTTAAAAGATTAATATTGATTGTTAAATATGCAAAAAATCAATTTGGCATTGTACACTCTTCAAATATGAGTTAACTACACCGAAAATCCTGAGTTAACTAAACGAAGCACAAGAAATCCCGTATTATAAAAAATAAGCCTAAAAATCCTGTGTTATAAATGAATTTACCCACCGCCCCTCTGGTTGTTAGAACCAGAGGGGGTGAATTGTTCAGTCATATTTGAATACTCAAACATTTCTTCAAGTATCAAGAATTAGAGATTTAAGCACAAAGTACAACACAAAGGATTTAGAGAGGTTTGGCCTCTTGGTTGTGTAAAAACACGAACCCACAGAGATTAATCTTCTACCTAAGTCATACGCCTTAGAAGTTTTGTAACCAAGTGATTTATTGATAACCAAGTACAAGATACAAAGCTGAGGTGGACTGGAACCTTCAAAAACACACACTGGTTCCAATCAATCCACTTAAAGGATTCCCAACCTTCCTAACAAGAACTACCCACCAAGAGAAACACACACAATCTTTTATATGGTGTACACACAAAGTAGTATGAATTAGAAGAGTTGTAAACAAAAGAATCAAAAAGTCTCAGCTGCAAATGTCCAAGGTTATATAGAAGAGAAGCAGTCGTTGGAGAATTTGACTTCCAGGTTCTGTTCCCAAGAACAGCAACGGCTCTAAAAGCAACGACTCAAAAATTGTTCCTGCAAGTAAAGTAGACAAAATAATAATAATAGAATATCTTTGTTGATCATCAAAAATATAGTAAGTCATTTAGAATGTTCTAGCTTGGTTCCGGAGAGATTAACAATCTCCCCCTTTTTGATGATGACAAAGATATACTCCCCCTATAAAAAAGAATGGGTTAGGAAGAGATATAATATGATAATGCTCCCCCTGAAGCTAATAGAAAATTGCCACAGCAGCAACAAAAGAACAATTACATCCAAAAAACAAAGTACTTTGGAGTTAAACAAGGTTTCTCCAACAAAAACAAGAACATGCCAACATAAAAAGTTTTAAGGATAGAATTTAAGAACAAGACAAAAGTAAATGCTGCTGGATCTTCAATTTCACTGCACTGCTTCAGTCATCACTACTTCCTTCTTCATCATCTTCCCTGCAATCTTTATCTTCACTCTCTTCCGCTTCCTTATCTCTCTCACTATCACTATCTCCCCCTTCATCATCAAAAGGCAATTTCCTCTTTGGAGGGATCTTTTTGGCAGTAGGAGGCTTCTTCAGAACCCGTTTTGGCTGAGCATTTTTCTTCTGAGTTTTGCTTTGGTTGTACGAGGATGTTCCAGCTTATAAAGTCTCCTCTCAAGACTAGTCAACTTGTCAGAAAACAAGTTCAAATCTTCATTGAGAGTCTGTTCCTCCTCATTGAGAGCATCAACAGATTCAACCAGACATTTGACAGTGGCTTGAAGAGCAGAAGAATCATGAGAGGAGGGACCAACACTAGCAGAAGAAGGCTTAGTAGAGGGTTTAAGTTTCTTATTGGTTCGGATCCATTGCTTGGTTTAGGTATCAAAGCGAAGTTTCATGTGATTGAGAGTTCTATTATCAAACTTTTTATGATACCTAGGATTTTCTTTCCAGTTCACGGGAAAAGGGAATATCTTTAAATCCTTTGAGGAGATGTGTCAACAACATAAAGTAGGGAAGCCTAGTACTATTGAAACCACAGTATTCCATATGACTAAGAATAATGTATCCTAAGTCCACAGGAATGTTCTTGAGAAAGGCAAACAAAAGAAAGGTGCTAATGCAAGTCATATCGGTGGAATGGTTCCCTGATTCAACAGACCTAGAGAGGATAGAGTAACTAATCATTTGATGAATTAAAGCATGCTCAGGCTTGAGCGCTCTGAGAGCGACTCCCCCTCCTAAGGCATAATTTTTACCACCCCATAACAGTTTCCTAACTTCATCATAGTCAAAATAGTCAAGAGTTGGCCATTCTCCATGTGCATAGTATCTAACCCCTTCATTTGGACATCCTATAATGGTGTTTATGGCAGTAGTTGTAAAGCAGATCTTGGTTCCCATAACATAGGATTTGACAGCAATATTTGACTATTTTCCTCCCTAATAAAAGGTGCATTGGCAAAGAAGAGTTTTCCTAGAGTAGGATATGCAATTTCATCAATTTCAAGAAATGGACGCCATCCTAATCTTCAAATCTTTGAATTATGGAATGGTCAGGAAAATGGGAGAACATAATACACACCTACCACGATTCCATTTTCTCTCAGGGAGTTTAGTGTAAAAGTACCTTTTGCAAAGTTTGAGCGAAAAAGAACAGAATCATCAACTTTGGCAAGTTCAACCTTATCAGTGTTGTGTTAAATCTCAACAACGGGATGATGTGCATCCTTGGAGAATTCAGTCTCCGATTCAACTCTATCAGACTTAGAGTCTTCTTCATGGGTGTGAGATGAAACCATAGGATGAATCTGAGGTAATTTATCTGTGTTGTCTTTGGAGGGATTTGATTTGGTGGATTTTTTGGTAAGGATCTTTTTTAGTTGAGAGAGAGGGATGTTTTCATCAGAGCTTTGAGAATTGGAGGATTTCTTTTTCTCCATGGAAGAGGTTTTTCAGAAAGAAAGGGACAGATTTGAAAAACTAGGGCTTGGATAAGACTTGTAAAGACTTTTACAGATTTTGCAGAGAGATTATAGCGGGAAATACGAAGCGACGCAAGCGTATAAAGGAAGCTATCCAAAAATAAAACTGAATAATAGTAATGGATCAATTAATATATTAAAATATTAAAAGCACATAAAGTAAAATAAGAGGATCATTCGACTCTTTTTATAGATTGTTGGAATTATATGCTCGGCATGGTTTCAATTAACATAGTAATCTCAAGCTTTTTCTTGATAAATTCAAACTGTTCCGGATTTAAAGGCTTGGTAAAAATGTCAGCAAGTTGAAGTTTGGTGTCAACATATGATATTTCAATTGTTCCATTTTG
>JBBMKE010411025.1:0-11615 GCA_037834125.1 Lippia alba | reverse complement strand
GGGATTGTGCCGACGAGCTGGGCGTCGGACTAGAATGATGCGCATGTGTTGCGCAAAATGCCGCACGGGCTTGGTGCCTTGCGGGAAAGTTGGCCAAGCGTTGCGGGATTTGCGCAAGGTTGGCTAAGGATTGTGGAAAATTGGCTAAGTATGGCAAGAAAGTCCGGAAGGTGGTGCGAATCAATGCGGGCAGTACGCCCGCGCTAAGCCGCGCTCGCAAGACGCAGCCTAGCGCGCACCGGAATAGCAACCTGCCTAGGCGCAGCTAGGCGGATGCCCGCGCGCCTGCGCGCAAGGTAGGCAGCGCGCGCGCACAAAGCGAGGCTGTGCGGATGCCATGGGCAATTGGCGCGCTCGTGCGGGGGCAAAATTCAAATTTCTAAGGCGGGAACGGTTATGCGCGAGCAGTTGATGAAAACTTAGGCGGGAATGGTTATGGGCGCCTAAAATATTCAGGGGCTAAGGCAAGCTGATGGATGCGCAGATTATGGGCCAATAACCACCACTTAGTGGAGTTAGTGGGCGGTTATTGCCATAAGTTGCTGCCAAAATTGAAGAAACCGCCCGGGACAGGTGTCACTTGCATAGGCAGTCGGTTTTACCTAGCTGATTGGGTTGTAATCAGCACTATAAATATTGTGGGCTTCGATTTGCATAAGGCAGTGAGTAATTTGTGTGCAAGCAAGCCATTCCTTGTATTATTGTTCGGAAAGATAATAGAAGGTTGGGAAGAGTTGGGGTTTTCCCGTATATCGTTGCGTGATTTTAATACAGCAAGTGTGCGTGCGTTGTTGCTTGTTGTGTTCAATAGAAAAATGTGATTGTGGCTGGTAGCTTGAGCAAAGTTCACTCAAATGCTAAGCAAACACGAGTGTTGGGTAAATTTGGAGAAACACGAGTGATTTGCGAGGTTGGGGAGAGAAAAGGGCTGTGGGATTTTGTGAGCGAAAAATTCTGCCCGGAGTCGGCCTAATTCTAGGCCAAAATTTAGCATAAGAGTTCAGCGGTCTCTCACCTACTACCGTGTTGTGTCTGAAGTCGTATCGTATCCAACACGTGTTATATTTTTGAAGTCGTCGTTGTGTCCGACATAGGGCTGCAAACAAACCGAGCTAGCTTGCGAGCTTCGCGAGCCGGTCTCGAGCTGGCTCGGTTTGAAATCTTGGATGGACGAGCTCGATCCGAGCCCTAACGATCCTGAGTCCACTATCGAGTCAATCTCGATCCTTCTGTGCCTAGGCTCGTGGCTTGCGAGCTGGCTCGCGAGCCTAGGCATATTTTTTTAAAAAATAAAAATATATATATGTATATTAGATTTTATATCATATATAAATATTTATTTAATATTATATATACATTTATATATATAATATAATTAATTTGTAATATATTATATTTATATATATATATACATAAAATTTAAAAATATATAATTTACCGATGCATATTGTATGTTTTTGATAATGTATTTTATATGTTTATGACTTTGTGTCTCAAATGCTACGGCTTATGGTACTAACATGATTTTGATAATTTCCCCATATAATGGGGCAATTTTATAAAACTCCCCACAAGTTGGAAAAATTTTAATTCACTCCCTTGGTCGAAATTTTTTTGAGTTCACTCCCCAATTGAGTTTCAAATTTTCATTTTACTCCCAAATCTGGGCAGCATATACACAATATCACGATTTAGATACGCAATATCACGATTTTTATACGCAAATCCTGAGTTTTGATACGCGTATCAAAATTGCAAAATTTGCGTATAAAAACCATGACATTGTGTATCTAAATCGTGATATTGCGTATATGCTGCCCAGATTGGGGAGTAAAGTGAAAATTTAAAACTCATTTGGGGAGTGAACTCAAACAAATTTCGACCTGGAAAGTGAACTAAAATTTGAGTCCACATTTGGGGATTTTTTTATAATTTCCCCATATAATTTACTAACATGTATGATACTAACTATTATGTTTAATGAGATAATATGCAATAACTAATTATGCATCATATATTATAATAAAATATGTATGTGTATTAATAATACATGAACTAATAATGTATCTTATTTAATAACATAATATATATTTTTTTTGGGTAGAAAGTAACATAACATATATGATAAATATACATTTTGCCCTAAATCTTAATAATATTTAATTTACTTTTGTATGATGATATTATCTAATAAGATAATATATAAAATATACTATATATTATAATATATTAATATTATACTATATCATATGTTGATTTAATAATGCACCAAATCAACAACTATATCTATCTTATATATTATATATTTTTACATGATAATATTTTAATAAATGTTAATTAATAATAACATATATATATTGTACAAATAAATAGTAAGTGATGGTTATATTGATGATAATGTGCTATATATATTTTATACATTTTATGGCCTCGAGCTCGAGCCCGATTTCGAGTTTGTATTGTCGAGATTTATCAAGCCGAGCCGAGTCAATCCCGACTTAGGGACTAGTCGAGATCAAGCCGTCAAATGCCAAGCTCGGCGAGCTCGAGCCCGAGCTCGAATTTCTATCTCAAGCATGGTATTTTAAGCCAGCTCGGCTCATTTGCAGCCCTAGTCCGGATGCACAAAATTATATTAATATTATTAATGTGGATTGATATAGATAAGATTACATGCAAGTCTAAGAATATTAATTAGATTAGTCACTATATAACTTTAGCAATTAAAACTCCAAACTTGATAAGAACGGTGATGATTTGGTCGTTTTATTAATGTAAATTTAAAAATGTTACAAAAATAAGAACGAAATACAAAATACACATCAATATTTATAGGTGGTTGGAGAAAATATATAGCAACTAAAGATGAATTTATATCTCCAAATTCTTGCAAAAAAATAATTTAATCTACTAATCATGACCCATATAGATTTTATGTATGTATATGATACAAAAGTTCTAAGTAATATATATTAAATTGATATTAATATTAATAACCGATCTGTGTAAATATTAATTTTGTCTATCTGTTATCCATATTCGATAAATAATATGTTATATTGAAATATAGATATATACACACAGAGACGTATATATGTATCTAAAATAGTTTTATTAGGTGAATAGGTGTTAAGTAAATTTCTTAGTACATTTATTAACGGGAAAACTTAAACTTTAGTAGTGACAATATATTTATTATTGTATTTTAAACATTATAGGAAATATAATTAGCTTTAATAATGTTAGTAACAAAATTATAATATTTCAAGTTAATTTTCTAATCAAATATATAATTCCACCATATTTATACATCACTAAGAAATGAAAATATTTATGTTTTTGTCCAAAATATATACATCTAAAGAGATACAATTATTATTGTATAACTTATATTATAAGTAATTAGTTGAAAATCTGGTTAAAAATCTAAAGTTGCATAATTAAATAATTTATGTTAAAAATGTATAATTGAATATTAGCTTAAAATTTGATATCCATCCAATTCGATGTATATCCTACTAAAAAAGATATTATTCTCCATTTGAAAAGTAATTATTCATATTCATCCGAATTATAAACATATAAAAATATGGGCAGATAAAAATCGTTGTATACTACATAATTGCCTATGTGTTGATTCGTTTTGCAAAAATCCAGTGGTTGAATTTGTTCTTTGGAAAGGGCAGAATTACTACTCCAGTGTGTACGTGAAATGATTGTCGTTAATTAAATTGTGTGGCGGAGCAAAATACTGAGACCCTAAACAGGGATTCCAAACTTCTTTTATTTTTTTGGAAAAAAAGTGTCACTGTAGCACCCGAACGCGTGGCGTCATATCCCCCGTACCGAGACCCTGACCCGGTCATGAAATGGAAGTCCATGCCCGAATCCGAATCACGGCGAACGGGGACACGCACACACACTCGCTATGCTAGGCGGGCTAACCCTTAGGCCTTAACCAATTAATAACCAGGAACGACAAGAATCAGGGTAATGCAACAGAAAAGCGGAAGCAATAACATATAATATTCACATTGAGCTACGAGCTCCAAAATTCATATTCCACATAGTCATGGCCTTCACAGCCTCAAGAGATACATAAAGTAAAATGCGTTCGATAAATAAATACATACCGAAATGCTACAATATCATGAGTGTGTGCGACCAAAATAAAACCACATGCTAGACACGTATGCAAGACTCCTAGACTTGTATCCCCGCCTAGCACGAACGCACACCTGCAAGCAGAAAACTGAAACAAAATCGGGTTCAATCCAAAACGGATTAGTGGGTATAAAAACAGGGCATAATATAAATAATATTATGGAAATTAAACAAGTTCAGGCAAGTTATAATCCCATTTAAAGTTTTGAAACAAATTCCCAAGCGGGCAAGAAAGAAAGCATCAACGGGATTGTAACGTTCATTTCATTAACATTAGGTCATTCAAGGCCCGGTGAGTGGGGGTGTACAATCCAACCTCCTCCTTATGTGTAATCATTAACATTCATTCAATCATGCGTTATCATGCAATTATTCTTTCGTGCACATTCATTCAATTTCATAATACGTTTGGGCAATCCGTGTATCGGCATTCCCGCACGTTCCTCCTTCTCAGGGTGATGGGCGGGTTTGCAAGACCCGACCATCCAATCAATGTGGCTAGTAGGGTACACGAATCCCCAAAAGCCCAGCTAGCATTTCTTTACTAAAACTTCTGGCAAAGTCCATTTCACCGTACATGCGTTGGAACTAGTGTGAGAGAGCTACCGTCAGCCATTGCCTTCCCGGATAGCCTCACACGCTAAGTTTCTGGGCCCCGTGAACAATCATACATGCTCTCGCCAAAACATTTGGTAGGGTTAAACAAGAAAACGGGCTTACATTTGAAATACTTGACACGAAAACGACTCAATACTTATATATATAGGTTTTGGCTTAAAACTTGCACATAAAGGGATATATTGGGTTGTTTTACCTAATAGAAGAGAAATCCACCTTACTCCAAAAGAAGAAAAGGGCAACAAGGAGCTAGAACTCACTCTCGCCACCAACAGGTCCGGTATTTGTGCAAAGAAAGTGAAGTGAACGCATGAGGACCAAGTATGATGTACGGCAACGTCGTGCATATGACATGAGATGCATAAGAAGTCAAATAAAGTCATGCAATTGCAATTACGTATCATTCCATTCATTCTTGATCAATTCATGCGTATTTCACGTCAAATGAACTCCAAATCGTGCATGAATCATAAAACACGTGCACACAATACAAGTCTTATCAATTCAAGCTTCATAAACTCAAATCATATTAATTCATACTCATAAACATGATTAAAACACTTAGGAATCATATTAGGGGTGGGAAAACATCGTATAAGCGAAAAGAAACGAGAAAACAAAGCACGAAAAATGGCCATTGCTACTGTGAAGAACCAACGGTCGTTGGTTTTTCCTTCTTGAATTCCAACGGACGTTGATTCTATGCAGTAGCATGGGTTGCTACTGAATCAAATCAACGGCCGTTGATTTTCCAAGGGGAAAATCCAACGGTCATTGAAAGCCTTCAGTCGCGAAATCAAAGCCTAGAACAGGGCATAACACATTCAATCCCAACACTTCTCCAACATATTACGGCATGAAACAACAACATAACATAGGTGAAAACACACCAATACATGCATGGAATCAAGCTCTAACAACATATGAGGCAAGAGATGGCATAATCATGCATTTCACCAACTTTTCATACAAGATGCATTAATGGCAAGTTATGATTCCTTCAACTACCATGTAATATGAATCCATACAATCAATAATGAAGCTCATGGGATCAAAATCCACAAATAAAACTCAAGGGAAATCAAGTAATGAGCATGATCACACAAAATGGCTCCAAACCCTCATATTAGCACATATCTTCATATCTCATGGAAAACTCAAGCATAGCATGCATGTAGTAGCTTAAAAGAAAGAGGAAATCATGCCATGAAAGAATCCTCACTCATAAGCACAAGAAAACCAGAGATGAAGGTGATGGAATCTTGGTAGGAATGATGAATAATGAACTTTCTTCCTTTCTTTCTTGGTCTCGTTTCTCTTCAGCCTTTGGGAGGGGTGGTTTAGTGTGTAAAATTGAAATGAAATAAGTCTTGGCTGATGGGTTATAATGTGAGGAGAATATGTTCAAATTTGGGTCCAATTGAGTAAGACTTGAGTGAGATATGGGTCTTGGAAGTGGATAGGGTCATCTATGCAGGTTATATGACATGTTTGGATTTCGGGTTGGTTTCGAGGGTTCAAACGAGGTCCAAAACACATACCGAGCACATATACACGTTCAAAACATATAATAGTAGTACATACTCAAATCTGGTGAATTTTTGAATTAAACATATAAGGTTTCGGCAAGCAAACATACGGGTCACGCGCATATAGTTCATATATTGAATCCAAATTAACGATTAAACATCAAAACTCAAATAGGGTTAGAATAATACGAGTTAATTAATAAAATACGCAAGTAATTGGAAATTTAAATACGTAAATAGTGACACATAAGCTATACCTGTACGAATGAGAATTCGGGGTGTTACAACCTTCCCCCCTTAAAAAGAATCCGCCCTCGGATTCTCTTGATCGACCGGAAACAACTCAGGGTAATACCTTTTCATTTTTCCTCCATTTCCCACGTCGCTTCCTCATTTTGGTCACTTCTCCACAAGACCTTTACGAGTGGGATTTGCTGATTTCTTAATTCCTGAAACTTCTTGTCCAAAATCTTGATCGGCTTCTCAACCTGTTCGATCGGTAAGGCCTCAGACTCATCACGGTAGTACTTACGAAGTTGCAAAACATGGAAGACGTTGTGCATACTGGTCATATTGGGCGGTAAATCCAAGCGATAGGCTATATCTCTGATTCTCTCCAAGATCTCGAATGGACCTAAATACCGCGGATTCAACTTCCCGCCTTTACCGATCCTTACGATCCCTTTTCGAGGTGATGCTTTCAAGAACACTCTACCCCCAACCTTAAACTCAAGATCTTTTCTGCATCAATCAGCATACTTTTTTTGACGGTCTTGAGCTGCTAACATCCATTGCCTGATCACTTGAACCTTGTCTATTGCATCTTGAATAGTCTTGGAAGGCTTCTCTTTTTTCTCCCCTCGTTTCACACCTTCCTGCTTGGTCCAATTCCACTCTTCGAGATCAAAGAACAACGGTGACCTGTACTTTCATCTGTAGAGAGCTTCATAAGGCGCCATCTTGATTGACTCTTGGTAGCTGTTGTTATAAGAGAACTTGATAAGTGGCAATTGTTCATGCCACGAAGTCTGATAATCCAAGGCGCAAGCTCTAAGCATATCCTCCAAATACCGGATTAATCATTCTGATTGCCTGTCTATCTGAGGATGGAATGTCGTACTAAACTGTAGCTTCGATCCCAGATTCTCTTGAAGTTCTTGCCACAACTTTGAAGTAAATCTCGGGTCTCGATCGGATACTATACTCTTGGGCACCCCATGAAGTCAGACGATTTCATTGCAATACAACTTGGCCAACTTACCAATTTTATCGGACATCCGGATAGCTAGAAAGTGAGCTGATTTAGTTAGGCGATCTACAATAATCCAAATCCCGTCATAGCCGTCTTTCACTTTTGGTAACCCAATACGAAATCCATAGCAATCTGCTCCCACTTTAATTCCGGAATAGGCAACGGCTGAAGGAGCCCTGATGGCTTCTGAAGTTCGGCTTTCACAATCTGACAATTCAAACAATGTTTCACGAAGTTGATTACATCCCTTTTTAGTCCATTCCACCAATAATACTATTTTAAATCCTTGTACATTTTGTTACCCCCGGGATGTATCGAATAAGTTGATCGATAAGCCTCTTCGAGAATGAGTCGTTTCAATTCATCTGGCACAACCACTCTAGTCTTGAACCTTAGAAGTCGGTGTCATCAAATCCAAATGGACCTTCCGGGTCCGTTCTAGCCTTTTGCGCCAATTTCTGAACCTTAGGATCGGACCTCTGCGCCTCAAATAATCTCTCTTGAAGAACCGGCTAGATGGAAATATTAAAGACACGAGCCTTTATCCTTACTAGCTCTAACTCGTTTTTAATTTCTGTTTCCACTTCCACACTCGATACGATAGCCTTCCTGCTCATCGCATCCACGACCACATTAGCTTTGCCCGGATGATACTTAATCGTGCAATCATAATCTTCGAGCAATTCTAGCCAACGGCTTTGCCTCTTATTTAGCTCCTTCTGAGAAAATAGGTATTTGAGGCTCTTGTGGTCTGTGAAAATCTCGAACGTGACTCCATAAGGGTAGTGTCTCCATTTTCCTAATGCAAAGACCACTGCCGCTAGTTCGAGATCCTGCGTAGGGTAGTTCTGTTTGTGGTCCTTCAGCTTTCTAGATGCATAAGCAATCACCTTCCCATGCTGCATTAAAACACACCCCAAACCTTCTTTCGAGGCATCTGTATAAACTGTATACCCTTTAGTTCCCTCTAGAAGTACTAAAATCGGTGCTGTCGTTAACTTTTCCTTCAGCAACTGAAAACTGGCCTCACACGATTCATTCCAATCAAACTTGACATCCTTCTTTGTTAGTTCAGTTAGGGGGCGGCAATCTTTGAGAAATCCTTGACAAATCTTCGGTAATAACCGGCCAACCCCAAGAAACTCCTCATTTCTAATGCATTCTTCGGACTCTGCCACTGTAAAACTGTCTCAATCTTGGAAGGATCAACCTCAACTCCGTCTTTAGAAATAATGTGGCCTAAGAAAGCCACCCGGTCTATCCAGAACTCGCATTTGCTGAACTTTGCATAAAGCCGGTGTTCTCTCAAAGTATCCAAAACTAATCTAAGATGTCGGGCGTGATCTTCCGGGGTCCTGAAGAACACAAGTATGTCGTCGATGAATATTACCACGAATTTGTCGTGGTAAGGCTGGAAAATCCGATGCATCATATCCATAAAGGCCGTCTGGGCATTAGTTAGCCCAAAAGGCATGACTACAAATTCGTAGTGGCCGTACCGGGTATTAAATCCTGTCTTCGGAATATTCTCTTCCCGGATTTTAAGCTGATAGTACCCCTATCTCAAGTCTAGCTTCGAATACACTCCTGATCCTTGTAAGATATCGAACAAATCCTCAATGTGGGGTAATGGGTACTTATCCTTGATCGTCATCTTATTCAGCTCACGGTAATCTATACACATTCTGAACGATCCATCCTTTTTCTTAACAAAAAGAACCGGAGCACCGCAAGGTGAGGAACTTGGTCTAATGTACCCAACCTTCATCAAATCCTCAAGCTGAATCTTTAACTCCTTAAATTCCGCCGATGCCATTCTGTAAGGCATTTTTTAGTACGGTTTCGATCTCGAAAAAAGATCTATCATGAATTCGATCTCACGGTCCGACGGTAAGGTATTCAAACTCTCCGAAAACACATCTAGATAATCCCTTATGACCTCGGTGTCCTCGAACTTAATCTGATCCTTCGGTCTATTGAGAATGTAAGCAACAAATCCCTCGACACCCTTTCTTAATAATCGAGAAGCCTCAGTAAACGAAAGAAGAGGAATTGCCTTAGATCCAACACCCGAAACTGAATCTCCACCCAAAATCACCTTCTTAGAAAAGTAGTCAACTAAGGCCCGATGCCTATACAACCAATCTATCCCTAATATCACTCCATATCTCTTCATGGGCATAACAACAAAATCTGCCGGATAATTTTTTCCTTCCAACCCCACTGAACAATTCTGGACCACCCTGTCTGTCTCCAAGCTACTACCCAAAGGGAAACTCACAACAAAGCACGTATTCACAGAAACAACAGGCAAGCATAAAGAAGCAACTAGATCACAAGAAATAAAAGAATACGTAGCACCCGGATCGAAAAGCGTATGTATGTTCGTGTTATGAATGCAAATGGTACCTTCAACCACAGTCGTGGGATCTACTTCGGTGTCCTGTTCTTCACCCTCGAGGGCGTATGCTCATGCTTGAATCAGGGGCCTCGGTGCTCCTCTCTGAAATCCCAGATTCTTGTCTGGACATGCGTTGGCTCGATGATCCGCTTTCCCGCAAATGAGGCATTGCCCTAATCTCATGCGGTAATTGTAGTAATTGTGTGTTGGCCCACCACAATGAGGGCAAGGAGATTAGGCTAATTGAGCCACGCTCGGAGCCTAAGTGGCTGGAGGTGCCGCCGGTGCTTGCGGAGTAGGTCCTCGTGGCTTCTTGAATTGACCTTTAGCCGGAGGAGCGGCTTGTACCATCGATCTCTTTCCCGTGCTAGCTCCGGATCCTTGACCCGTATACAACCTAGGAGCAACTGGATCTTTCTTTTTGAACTCCTCCTCCTACTCAAATGCCCTCTGTACTGTATCGGCGAAGGAGACGTAATTGTGTCCTGCCTGTCCGTGCCTCAGGTCCTGCCTCAAACCCGCTATGAATTTTCTTGACTTTCTTTTCTTGTCGCGGGTGACATGAGGAGCATATTTCCCCAACCTGTTGAAGATGGCCAAGTACTGAGAAACTGTCCGGTTCCCTTATTTTAGGTCTATGAACTCCTGCTCTTTTTGATCTCTCACGACCTCCGGTACGAAGCTCTCTTTAAACTCCCATGTGAAAACCTCTCATGTAGCTTCCTCTCCATCGATCTCCAGTTTTTTCTTCGTTCTTTCCCACCAATCATAAGCCTCTTCATCGAGCTGAAACGCAGTAAACTGCACCTTTCCTGATCCGTGAACTGCCTCACACTAAATATCCTCTCAATTCTGGTTAACCAACCCTCGGATATGGAATCATCGGTAGAGCCAAAAAACGTCGGCGGGTTGTAACTTAGAAAGATCCTATGAGGATCTCAGTGATTGTTCGGAGATGGCGGCTATACAACTGGTTGCTGAGGTAGAGGTGGCGGTGGTGGAGCTACCTGAGCTCTCCTCTGCTCAACGTAGTTATACACAACTTCCATAAAATTCTCCATGTTTATCTGGGGTGGGGCCGGTGGTGTAGGAGTATGATCTCGGCGTCGGCGTCGCTCTGGAGTTCTCTCTCTATGTCTTCGTGGAGGCATTTCTGTAAATAAAATACTGAAAATGTATGCGTTTCAGTCTATGCATGAGAATGTAGACAATTCAAGCAATTTCAATCATAGAAGCACGTAAATGAGACAAATGCAACACATTGTCATTTAATTCCTAAGTCATGAGACCTAGACCGACCCACACGACACTAGAGCCAGGTTTTGCAACCCTAAGCTCTGATACCAACAAAGGATGTAACACCCGAACGTGTGGCTTCACATCCCCCGCACCGAGACCCCGACCTAGTCATGAAATGGAAGTCCATGCCCGAATCCGAATCACGGCGAATGGGGACTCACACACGCATTCGCTATGCTAGGCGGGATAACCCTTTTAAACCAAATAATAACCAACAACGACAAGAATTAGAGTAAGGCAATAGAAAAGCGGAAGTAATAACATATAATATTCATATTGAGCTACGAGCTCCAAAATTCCATAGTACACATAGTCATGGCCTTCACAGCCTCAAGAGATACCTAAAGTAAAA
>JBBMKE010411016.1:0-11615 GCA_037834125.1 Lippia alba | reverse complement strand
ACCATTGAGGGACACGTCTGCACTTGGGCACTAAATTGCAACAAAATTCAAAGGTTGGGTATCAAAGTGCAACTTTTCAAAGGTTGGGTATGAAAATGCAAAAACCCCCAAAGGTTGGGTATGAAAAAATTATTAACCCTTTTGTTTATATTCCTTTATACTAATATCATAAAATTTTATTTTTTATTATTTTTTATCATAAATTTATAATTTTATTAAAAATAACAAATATTAACATGATTAATTTAATTTAAATATTTAAATAATAATTATTTTATTATTTTAATAGGTACAGAATGTATGACTTTACTGGTCAAATATTAGAACGGTCATAACGGCATAAATGTTTATAATTTTAATTGGTAAAAATGGCAATTGAGCTAAACTGGCACTCTCATGGGAAAAAGTGTGTGTTTGTTTAAGTTAAATTTAAAAATAAAATCATTATTCAGCACTTATATCAAGTGAAATAGTATTGTCGTTGTGACAAGGGAATGTTCTTTTTTATCACTTTACCATACACTGCCAATATTTTAATTGCAATCGTTATGGATTATTCACACCTTTTCCTACTATTACCACTAAACATAACTAGGAAAAACACTAAACATAAAATTTTGTAGTCTAAAACTTAAAATATGTTTACCTTGATTTGCATCGTATAAGACATTTGGTTTTTCTACAACATGTGATCAAATCGCTCAAGGCTAGCTATTGAACATCATGCGAATATCTTTATGCAAAACTTCCAACAACGAGGTTTATTGAGAAATGAAATCGAAAATTGTAAATATTATGTAGTTGAACATAATAAATGTATTTAAGTTAAATCATATGATTTTAAATTATGATAGTGGTTGTTTGGCATGAGACATGTATCTATGATGTTTAACAACACAATGTTGATTTATTTTTTTGGATGTTTCATAATATGAGTTTTTTGCCCGGACACCCCATGTATTATGCGTAATTAGTACTAAAAACTCTTTTTTTTTTTCGATTTCTCAGAGTTCTCCCCCCTCCCCCAATTGAGTGAAGGACTAATCTCCCAGGATAGCTGAAGACGCTTATTGCGAGGACCCCTCCCAACGTAGTTTTTTTACATCCACAAGGTTCGAACCCGAGACATTGCTTAAGTGAACTCAAGCCCCTATCCACTTGAGCCAACTATCCGTTGGTAGCACTAAAAACTCTATGATTGTATTAAAGTTAGCACTCAAAATCCTATAACCACGGTTGTAGGCTTTGAAATGCTAATTGTGTGCTAATTTATTACAATCACAGGGTTCTCTTTGAGAATTTTCAAATAACAGAGTTCTGAGTGCTAATTATGTATATCACAGGGTTTTTCGTGCAATTAACTCTTCATAATATCCCTTCACTTAATTGAGTAAAAAATTAATTTTTCGAAGTACTAAAATGACTTTTTTCGGAATTTCTCCTAGTACAATTTGTTACGTGAAATTGAATTCTCTTTTACTTGAACAAACTGTGGTTGCTCTTGCTCATATTGATCTTGATTTAAGATCAAGTCTAACGCAAATTATTCAAATTGCTAGGGGTTTAGTATAAAATATAAGCATAGCAGCGGGGGGTATAATCCGGGACGCAGATGGGCAATGGATAGAGGGGTTTAGCATCAAGGTAAACACTCCGGAGATCGTTGTTGCCGAACTCATAGGGCTTAGAGAGGGCCTCAGGCTGGCCTGGAACAAGAGGTTCGAAAATATTGAAATTGAAAGGGATTCGAAAGTGGTCGTGGACTTGATCAATGATGGTGATACGGGTGACCATCCCTTGGGTATTTTAATTGAAGAATGCCGGAAGCTCATTCATAAACCGTGGAATTGCAAGTTGAAGCACATACATAGAGAGGGAAACTCCCTTGCGGAAAAGCTTGCCAAGATGGGGCATTCGATGATGGAGGCGCGGTGCATCTGGGATCACCCGCCAGATGATATTGTTTAGTGCGGTTTTTCCTTTGCACTGCAGGTAGACCAAAAAAAAAATTAAGCTTGGACCTAGATCGAAATAATAATAAAATGGGTAGTCGTAGTTTCAAGGCCCACTCTTAAACCTATTTCAATCAAGTAGCCCATAAACACTTGGGTTTGAGCCCACGTTGGAGGCCCAATAATTTCAATTAAGCGCATGTAATTGAGTGATGGTGATGGCTTTCTTTGGCGGCCCAATAATTTCTTTGGCGGTCAAACACACTATTCATCATGATTCGAATACAAAATACTCTCTCAATACTCGGAAATTCGCTGGTCTTCAGAAATTTACCCTTGGCAACAGTAAGCTTAATCTCTCTTACTATTTAATCTATTATTTAACTACCCTTCTTATTACTATCGACATTATTATTATTATTATTATTATTATTATTATTATTATTATTACGCATACATTAATATCTATTTTGCAAGTCCTTTTCTTTTTTAATCATCATTTTGCAGGTTTATCTTCTTCTAATCGTTATTTCCGTAAATTTTTTAATACGTAGTTAAAAGTCCCTATATAAATAAGGTGGTGCAATTTTCCGAACGCATCAAAATTTATTATAGTTTGACTCAAAATAATAAATAGAAATTTATTTTTATTTTGAGTTACCTAAGTGGGCTCAAGGTCCAAGACCATGAAATGAAAAAATGTCCAATATTCGCCTATAAATAAGTCATGCACAAGACTAAAAAATGGGGACAAAATCCAAGGACCAAGTACAAGCCAACAAAAAGAATCAAGATATATGAATCCTCAAGTCATCAAACACTTAAGAAATCAAAGGAATTCAAATATTCAAACTCTCAAGTTTGAGTTCTTACAATTCTACCTTCAATTCAACCAAACTACTTACAATTCTACCTTCAATTCAACCAAACTATATCTAATTCGGGAACAAGCATCAAGTTCTTGCATCATTTCATTATGAAGAATTAGAAAAATTTCATAGATTGTACCACTTTTATTTTTAATTAATAATATCTTTGTTTTTGCTCTTTTCTTATATTTTGCCTTACTTTATTACAGATTCAACGACAGTTTGTGTAAACAAAATTTGGCAAGCCTAGTGTGATTTATTTGTCTCTCATCTCTACATTCTATGAAAGTCTCAAAATATCATTCTATGTCCTCCATACTACCAAAGAGAGAAATTATTTTCAACAAGGAGAACTTTGTAAACTTCATTGTTGACATCGCTTAATCCTCTATCGGGGCAAGAATGACAGCTCAATCTCATCTGGAACCGCAACTCAAATCCCACCACTTCAGAAGGGATCAATTCTACTCTATTCTCCGATTTATCTGCGATGAATACCGACGCTACAAACGTAGATGTTCTTATCTAAGAAATAATTTTATGACGAGGGAATGTTCCTTTTCTCACTTTATCATGCATTTTCGATTCTAGGTGCAATCCATATAGATTATTTTACACTTAATTTTTATTTAAATAAGCTTATTTAAAGAGTTTGTCCGAATTAACGTCAGCTAGATACCAACTAATGATGTAATTTATAGTAATTTGGTGTTACACTTGCTTAATTATAAATGTTGTGTTAGAGTTCTTGAAAATACAATTACTATTGGAGAATTTTACATCTTAACAGTCCAAAAGCCATAAATGGTAAAAGAAAAAGGAAAATCAAATTGCTTGGGTTTCATAGAATATATTAAAAAAGCTTGATGCTTGGGCCTAGACCCAATTAACAATAAAATGATTAGTGGGATAATTACCACAGGCCACATCAGTACCAAAGAATGGATAAAGTTTTATAGTAACCTTAAGATGGGCTTCTTGTTTCTGCTATGGCTTTACTAGGAAACCCAATAATAGAGCTCATTTATGATGCCTAAGCCCAATAACTCAAGGCTATTGTCATACCTATTTAGCTATTTCAATTGTGTATCTCATAAACACTCGGCTTTGACCTATATTTACTTACTGGCCATATATAAAATTTATTATCTCTAACCAAATAAATATATATATATATTATTCATAAGCATAGATTAAAGTATAAGTGAAAGTTTCTAAAACTTATATTAATAAAAGCAGTGAGTGTTTGGAAAAAAAATGAAAAATAAAAAATAACCAATTTAGTAATTGCAGAAAAATTGAAAATCAATTTTAATTTTTATAAAGTTACTATTTTATCAATAAATTTTTTAAAATTATTTTGAGTAATTTAATATGATTTAAATAATATATTAACACAATAATAATCTAAATTATATAAGATAAGTATATATAATAAATAAAATGCATGTGAAAAAATAGATAATAAAAAAAATATAATAGAATGATTTTAAAATAAATAAATTCATAAGAATCAAGAAAAGATAAAAATAAATTTATAAAAAAATCCTACCTAATTACAGATTTTTTGTCTGACTTTTAATTAAAATTTAATATCATCCGTGAAAAGGAAAAAAATAATTATATAAACCATAAAGTTTTATAAAAGATATAAAAACATTAATTAAAAAATATTAATATTTTAATAAGGATATTTTTGTCTAAAAATAATTTAATTAATATTTGTATTTTAGCTTATTCCTACTTAAATTAAACTGAAAATTATTTTCCAAACACTCCAAGACGCTGAAAATAAGTACTCAAATGCCTATTTTCAAAGTTTGCAAATACTCCCATAATAAGTGAGCAAAATTTTGGTTTTATAGTTAGAATAAGGATAATTATACAAATATATCTTAAGGTATAGTTTAAATAATTCAAATTTCAATTTTGTACAAATTAAAAATAACAATGTAAATTAATTTATCGGGTAACAAATATGTTAATTAATAACTCCAAAATTCTATTATAAGAAAACCTTGTTTAATCCACCGAGCTCATCAGATTTCTCTTTTAACACCCAGCCAAAACACAAGAAAACAATTATACGGTAATAATTAAACACACCCAATATAATTAATAAAAGTAAAATACCCTAAAGTTACACTTAATCACACAAACTTCTCTTAAATTTTAAGAAATCAAAAAACAAAAACTTTCCTTCATCAATGATTGATACGACTTCCTCGCGCATTAAGAAATATTGATACTTCTTTTCTTTTTCTATAATAAATACCCTAATCGAAATGCAATCATCAAAGCTGATATCCACCTAAACAAACCTAACCCCTCCAAATGTGCGTGATTAATTGTATAAACGAGAGAAACTTACCGTCCATTTAACAATAATCACCTGTTGTGAGAGATAAAGTAACAGTACAATTATTTATATTAGTCAAGCACGTCGGCACCCTCTACTTTTTATGTGTGTGTGTTTTTTTCCTCTCTCTTTTTTTTTTTAATGTGAAGCGTTGACATCCATGTAATTTCATAATTTTTTAATAAATAGATATTTTTAAAAATATTATTTTATTATATCCGATATCATATTCAATATCACCATATCCATATTCATGCATTATAATAAATCAACGCTTTTCTCTTATATATATATAACATCAAAAGCTACTATTAGGTGTTCAATTGGCATAGGGAGTAAACTGCCAAACAAGCTTATTTAGTTTGGTATGTATTTAATTTCTTGCTTTTAAATTCTCACCCACTCCGATGGTTAATAGTGCGTTTTTTGGTGCAACCATTGAAATGTTACAGTCAGACATTGTAATAAGTTTGACAAGTATACACATGTTGTGATGCATGTGTTGTATGTTTGGCTGATTAGGTGCTTTTTAAAAAAAAATAAAAAAACAGGGTGATTATGTGCTTGAAATCAAGTATATAGGCTAATTGTGACGAGACAATAAAATTTCATCGGCAACTGTGTTAATTAGGTGTAGATTTTTTTGAATTTAGAAAAAAATAAAATTGCACGTTATAAGTTATAACTTATAGCTTCTCTTATTTCACATTTTACGATATATAAAATGAACAGAACTTATAAAATTTGTGTCAAGTAAAGACTTCTAATGACATGCAAAAATGGCGTTAGAATATTATACTCGAGACAATTAAGAATCGCAATAGTTCCTAAAAATAAATAAATAAATGAATAATTAATTAATTGATTAATTAATTAATTAATTAATTTGGAGTGTTGGTCGTCATACGGCCAAACTAGCTATATTCGAATAATTAAACAAATTCCCTTTTACCGATGTGTATCTCCGTAATATTTAATGAAATATTACGTCTGCCGAACTTTAAAAGCTGAGAAATGCCGACAATCTAGAATAATAAACACTCAGAAAGTTGTCCAAATTTTCGTAATAAAATAAAGAATTTAGTATTTCTTCAACTTAAATGGTTTAATTATTAATTTAACAATGAAATCTAAATTGACTCCAGTTGATCAATAATGGGAGACAACGTGTATTTGCCGGATAAGATATATAATTAAAAGACCAAAGTAATTCGTATTAATATATAGATTTAGTGGAAAATCCACTTTTGTGAACAATTGGAATATTTGACCATTAATCACTGGGAACTGTCGACTTTTGATAAAAGTAAATAATATAAATAGAGCAAAGAAATTATTCCAATGCTTTTCGTGGAGCACATGATGATGATTCGCACAATTGTGATGAGACAAAGATAGGCCCTACAAATAAATGTATGCAAGTGTAAAATAGGGAGCACTATTAAAGGAGGGAAAGAGAAAAAGAATACAATAAAATCTAATGTGAAAATTTAAATTTATCAAAAATGTATAGACTTAATGACAAAAAATAAATTTGTTCATGGAATCGACTTAATTCTACAGTGCATAATAGTGACAAAGGGCATTGGAATTACTATCATTATTTTGATCCTTTCTTGGGTCATGTATGCTAGTACTGAACTATTGATTTAAAATAAAGAAGTATTTTATGATTATGTGGATTATTAAAATATCTAAATTTTATATTATCGTGATTTTCGATTGGAGCGGAATATGTATTTTTAAATTTTAAATAAAATCGAAAAGAAAAAAACAAGAAGAAGCATATACATGTATGCGTGATTGTGTGTATAGATACACATTTTTACTTCTTTTTTGGGTGTGTTTAAAACAAAAGCAAAATAATGTGGTTTAAGAAAAAGCGACAAAAAATCATTCAAAAAAAAATAAAGGAAAAAAAAAGAGACATAAAAGTTAGATATGCCTCCACTTTCTTGAAATCTAAGCAATCATCAATCGTGGTCGAGAAAGTCGTGCATGCTTACACACGTTTTTCTTTGAAAAAAAAATCACAAGTAATTGTGGGAAAACTGTCAATTCTGATGCCATCACTAAAAAGAAAATTCCTATCAAGAAAGAGATTTTTTCCCATATGATATCACCTCCAGTCCTCCACTAGTAAGGAACTCGTATTTATAAGTGGGCTTTGCCCAAAATTCTCCTCGATGTAAAAATATTTGTAGGTCAATTTAATAGTTCAGTATTATATTAGTCTAATCGGTAATTTCATATTAAGTTTTTATAGACTTCACTACCTATAATGAAATATTTAAAGAAATTATTTTTTAATCAAATATTTATTTCAAAGATATATAATTAGTATATAATGTTGCAATTGGCATTTGGACATGATCGCGTCGAAATCCGGGTTAGGAGCTGGGTCGAAAATATTTCGACTAGATCACTCAGAATTTATAATCTAGCAGGAACTCGAGATTGTTGACCTGTAAGATGGAACAAAATGTAAATTAGAAGGCCGAATAGGGACAGGTAAGGTTTTACCCTATGTCGGCACTCCAACGCTCAAGTCAGTATTCGAGTACGAGTACGTCGATATGTTAGACTCAAGCGTATTAAATGTGCGTAATAAATGACATAAATGAGGGAGTATTTATACCTGATGGAGTGAGAAAGTCCTTTCCGTACTGATGTTAGGTGCATTAAATGCTACCTGTACGCTAGTACGGTCTGATACGGTGCATTTAATGCTTGTGGCAGCGCAATATGGGGACCATGGACGAGTCGAATAGGGATCGACCAGCTAGGATTCAGTCGAATCTCATTCGGCTGATCTCCAGTTGCTTAGGGTCAAGGCATGGTTCTTCTGTGGTCAACTTTCATTCGACCATGCTAGGCCTCGTCGACAGAGTCGATTAAGGACTGCGAGTGGGTCCCTGAATTGGCTGGTGCTTCTCTCCTACGTGGCACATTCTGTCACATGGAGCTTGTCAAATGGACCACGTGTCGCGCTCGTGGCAAGACGGTTTTGGCCCACGTCATTAGCCCCCGATAGGCGGCGCCATGTGCCACGTGGCGGCTGCCTATTTCCTCTAGAGTCGGCCCCAGAGTAATGATGGCGTCGGTTCGTCTTCGGAGTTCCCGCCCAATTAATTATATATAAAGCCCTTTGGTCATTTTATTTTACCCCTTACTTAGTGATAACAAGAGAGCTAGAGAGATCGAACATTTCGAGCAGCACGCAAGGAATCCGGACCAGGACAAGACTTCAACCGGTGAGTTTCTTTACTCAACTTTTTTGTTTGGTGTCTTCATTTCATTTTCTATTTGAATTCTCGCGTGTGAGTGAGAGGCAAATCCCATCTCGACTCGTATTCGACCATTTCCCTGACATCGAACCCCTTGATCACTTATTTCGAGGAGAAGATTTATAGGAAGGGAGTTTAAGTCGAGTTATTTGGTTCGAGTTGTGGGATGTCTTTACACGCATCTTCAAGTTCTGGGAGTTCGAGCGAGGAGACTAGTTCCGACTCAGAATCCAGTGTAGCTAGCTCGCGTAGAAACGAGCCAAGGAATTCGAGAAAAACCTCTAACAAAGAGGTTGATGTAATGAGTAGGTCGATGGAGTCTGGAGACAGACATTCGACATCTCCGATTGATACTGTTATCTCGGGGGAGCGGGTCACAACCGTACACCCTGTAGGTATGCATCCCGGGAGGGCATTGCCCCACTTAATCGATGAGGAACTCCCTTCTGGGTCAAATCAGCAGGGATCAGATGAAAAGGATAACTCTATCCAGATCCCTTATAGTGCGAAATCGCCGGATCGAGTGTTGCTGAAGGATGCCCGGTTCATTACATGAAAAATTACAAACAAGATGCTGACCGATCTTCGCGAGATACTTTTCGAGGGAAAGGCTGTACCGGAAGGTTATCGAGTGTTCCGACCATCCACGGAGCAAAGGTTGACCGATCCTACCGAGGGATGTATTGCAATCCACTGGAAGCATGTTAACTTGGGGTTTAGAATTCCGATCGATGAGGAGACCCTCGAGCTGCTGAACCACCTCAATATTTATCCTGCCCAATTGATGCCAAATGCATATGCCATGATAAACGACATTCGAGTGTTGATGAGGTACTTCGGGATTCCCATGGTTGGAGTTATCTGGGAATTATTCAAGGCGAAAGTGTCGAAGGAAAAGTCCAGCTCTGGTTATGACTTCGTTCAGCTATAATTTAAGTCGAGCCATAAATTGACGACTTAGCCGACCTCTTCCCATGGGGTCGATTGGAAAAACCCAGTTTATTTTTATTGAGAGCAAGAGGGGGTGGCCCGGGCTAAATAATAGGATCTAGAATTGGAGGCCGAACAAGACGCTTCCTCCGAGCGCCCAAAGGTGGTCAAATGTATTTATACGGGACATGTTAAACCTCGGTATATTTGATTGTAAGAAGTTGATTGAGGAGAGAATGTTGATCAACTTCGGCATAGCCCCCAGGGTTTCGAGTACCAAAATTGTCGAGTGAATTTGTCGAGTGATGGGTTGCCCATTTACTTTTTCTCTTAGCCTTTTGTCGAATTCTTATCGGGCTGCTGCTCAACGTTTTTCCTTTCTTATGAAGACAAGGAGATCATGAGTCGCCTGAATCTGCTCCTCGGTGATATGGGTGACCTCGACGAAGAGGAGGTGATGGTCTAGGCGGCAAAGGCTGTTGCCCAGCACAAGACTGCCGATGCGCCCGTGGCTCGGCCTCCTTCCACTGGCTCGGCTGTCCCGACTGCACCAGCTTGACCCTTACAAGCAGCGGGTGGCTCAGCAACTCCGGCTACAACAGGAGCTAAGAGGAAGGACAAGGCTGCCTTGAACAAGACGATCGATGCAATAAATCCAAGAAAGACAAGGCGGACTTGCTGAGAACTCCTAGGTCGATAGATACGAGCAAGGGGAAGGACACCACCCAAGCCGGGGGGAGTCGGTCGAGGGGCACGGTCTCGTCGTCGGATTTACCGGCCACCCCTTCAATGACCGAGAAAATGCCGACCCCTTTCTCCCTAGAGGCGATCCGGCTGGCTAACCAACCGTTCAAAGCCTCCGATGCCGATGTTGCCGACTTCTTCAAAATGTTGAAGATCACAAAGCCCCACTTACCCGGTGGACTCCCACTCCGGAAAGAGGATGGGCAATATCGTCGACTGGGTTCAAACCCTCGGGATGACTGAGCTGTCAGTGCTGCCTATCATAGTCTCCAGACTCCGATCGATCATCGCTCGAGATAGAAAATGGCAGACATTGAGCTGGAAATGAGCACTGCCGTAAAGTCTGTTGCTGTATGTTTTCAGGACTTTCTACTTTCCAACACTTGAGTCGATATATACTAATCGAGTTTTTCGTGCAGTTTGTCCAAGATATGTTTCACATAAGCCGGCGCGCTCATGTCTACAAGGAAGGGAGAGCCAAACTGGAAGCCAAGTCTTCGGTCTACTCAAAAGCGGATGGATTGAGGCAAAAGAATTGAGACCTAGAAACGAAAATCGCCCTACTAGGCTCGAAGCTCAAGTCGACAGAGATCGCGAGAGACAAGGTGATGGCGGCCTCGAAATAATATAAAGAACAGTTGGATGCTAAGCTGAAGGAGCTGCTCGAGGTGCATGAAGAGCTCGACACTCAGGCTATTAAGAATGTTGAAGCCTATAAGATCGGAGAAAGATTCGGACAAGTGGAGGGTGCCCTAATGGTTATCGATCGTTGCCAGGAGGTTCTCTCACAGTTGATGGCCGACTCGGAGCTTTACGGGATCGACAGGTTTATGAAATCTCCGACCTTCAAGAGAGCGACAGTCCCATTCAGTATCGCCGACATAAAAGAAGGTTTCGAGTTGTGCCTCGAGCAATGCCCGCTGCAGGCTACCTTCCCGAAACAATCGACCGCACTTGAGTAGGCCTACGGTGCCCGGACCCTTGACCTCCTCCTCAGATTGAAGAAGTGGACCAGGCCGAACATATTGACTGGAAAAGCCACGAGTTCGGCTTCACCATCGATCTGGCCAAAACTATTTGCACTAACCGCCCGGAGGATCCGAGCAAGTTGCCTCAAGTTGTCGATGTCAGTGCATTAAGGGAATCGAGGCTCTTGAAGGAGGTCTTCCTTGATATGGAGTTCGAAGATGAGGCGGGGTCAAATGAGAAGCTCGATTGATGGCCGATTGGATGGAAGCTGCATGTAGATTAGGTTTCTGTTTTCGTAATGCATTCCTATTTTTTTCTGTTGTTTTTATTTTCTTTTGCAAGTTGTAAGTCGACCCGGGGTCGCCGACGAGTGTTCCCGTTATGAAAATTCAAAGGGCCATGCCTACAGTTTGTAAGTAGAGTCGACCTGTGAAGAGTTACTAGTCTTTTTATTTTAGGTAGCAATCAACTGGGGAAATTATGGTGGTGGTCCATTTTGATCTTG
>JBBMKE010411006.1:0-11616 GCA_037834125.1 Lippia alba | reverse complement strand
TTGTGTAGATATGTTTACATATTTTATAAATTTAAGATCTTTGAGGTTCAGATTTTGTATGGAATATGTGTTGTGTTAGTTGATTTAAGCCCTAATTTCATCTTTTGAGGGTTGAAGGCCCTCTGAAATGTGTTTTCTGATTTGGTTCCACACTGGCTCGCGAGCCGAGCCGAACCACCCCGAGCCAAGGTTCGAGCCAAGCCCGAGCTAGGAAATTAAGGCTCGCTGGCTCGCGAACCTGGTTCGAAACCCTAATATTTTGGGCGAACCCTAACCCGAACCTCAAAAAAATGTCAAGGCTCGGCTCGGCTCGGCTCGTTGCCATCCCTAGCCCTACTTACAATCTCTACATATATTTTTGGATTTTGAAAAATATAAACTTTAAAATTTTGAACTTGTGAATTTACCAGACAATGAATTATCGGAATCTCATTTCCGCTTGAGTTATTTTGATGTGGTAGCCTAAGCGACACATCGACGGCCCTATAATGGCATAGTTTTGCCACATCAAATTTATTTATATTTTTTTTTTAAAAAAATCGAATAAAAAATATTGATTTCCTTCCATGATTCTCGAGTTCGCGGAGTGCACACACCAAACTATCTTGTGTATCTTCAATTAAGGGCCGCGTTGTTTAGGCTTAAGTCGGGTATTTGGTTCTTCACGAAACAGTTCGGTTGCGATTTGGCCTTTGATAGATGGTTTATTCTACCAATTTTGGCGATCGAAATGACCACTAACCACATAAAATATTATTGTTGGTACTTATCAAGATAAACACATCTAAGAGGTGCTATGTGATAGATTTTAATAAACATATCCGGTGTATTTTGTAATTATCGATCAAGATAATAGTAATGAAGGTTTTTATTCATCAATTATTAATAGTTAAGAATTAATCAATTTATATCAGCATGAACCATGGAAGGTTTAGAGTCTATACATTCCTCCCTCAGTCTCCTGCCGCAAGCGTTAAGCCTGGTTCCCAATCCCATTTTAATTGTGGATAAATGAAAACATATGTTCTAGTATAAGCCTAAAAGATTGTATGTCAAACATATGTTTGCTCATCGGAATCACGAATTGTTTCCTCATCGGAATCACAAATATATGCTTCAAATTATTGTTTACGTAAATATATCTAATTTTAGAGCTAGCTGACATAAACAAGGCGGCGCAGCCTCTTTTATATTAATTGGCTAAGGTTCCGATACGATTGAATATAATTAAGTAAATTGTCGTCCATATATTTCCCACATGTGCTTGATAAACCAATTGTCCCTAACTAATCACACAACATATTTTATTTCGAAATTATTGCTTCTATGTTGTTTCATAAAGCTGACACGCCATAAACAAGAGTTTTTAGACTTTTTCTTCGAGGTAATTAATTTGACTTTATGTGGAGAAATAAGACTAGACTGCTACAGTGAAAAGTTGGTTTTATACCTTTTAAACTGCTAAAACAAAAAGTATTTTCTTTAAAATAAAATATGTTAGCGTATGAATATTTCTAAATATATTATTTTATTATATTATGTTGAGCACTTGTATTAGATATTGAGTCTAACACTTTTTACATAATCTTTTTTTTTAAATTATATTGCCGTTTCTTTATTATGTTGTGTTCATCGTTATATCTATATCCGTGCATTATAAGTAAAATATTTTTTTGTTCTCAATGTATTCTTCAAAGTACCCATGAAATGAATTATAATTTTCGAAAAAGTTCCTCCAAACCACCAATGATCCAACTTGCATTTTTATATAAGAATCTTTCCATTTTATATTAATAGATTTTTAAATTTTGCAAATTCACCCTTCTTGAATAAAATATATTTCCTATTACCGTGACATTCGGTGGAATTATAATTTGTTCATTTTTATTTGAGAAATTATAATATATAGTTCTTAATGTTTATGTTAATTGAGTAAAATTTCAATAGTGACCCCCACTTACTGCTCAAAGGAGTAATTTTTGGAGGTACTTTTTGAAGTATTTGACATTAACCGCAAAATGTCAAGGAGCCATAAGTTATCAAATTAAACATGATGACTTAATTTGAAATCTGTACAAGTATAATATACGTCACTAATTCACCCTAAAAGATACTCATATTTTGTAAGATTTCTTATTTTTATTTAACCCAATCGATCTAATAGTAATTGCCAGGAAAATAGTAATGAGTAAGTCTTAACACCTCTGCTAAATATGTTACAACTTGGGTACTTATAATCCGACGTGGTCAAATCAATTCGGTTAACATTTAGGTTTAACATGATAAATAAAATAACTGGAATATATTTGTTAATATAATTGGTTAAGTTGAACCTAATTTGGTCTGAAGTAAAATTTTTTAATTTATGACTTATCAGTAATTCGAATGCTAATTAACCTAGTTTAGTGGCTAATGGTAAATCTTGTTTACTCTTATTCTATAACAAATTTTATATTGACTTTTTCCTCACTATCCAGATTCCACAAGCATTGGCAAATATGTCTAAACCACAGCTTCATAAGGTGTTTCGTACGTTGACGTACACTTAATGGTCATCTTAAAATAAAGTTTTCTTTTCTTTTTCTTGATTAATTCGAGACCATGAATTTTATATAAATTAAAGAGTACACTGATGATGAGCTGAAGTACTAATTGGTTTTCATAAGAGATTAACATTAGAAACTAGATTACATAGAAATGGTTAGATCACCTTCCTTTGACAGTAATGGCATGAAGAAAGGCGCTTGGAGTGCAGAAGAAGATGAAATTCTAAGAGATTTTGTCCTCAGATTTGGTCATGCTAACTGGCAGGTTCTGCCCATATTGGCTGGTAAATAATTTAGATCTAATTTAAGTTTCTATTTCATCTCTCTCTTTTTTCACTAATAAGATTTTTTTCGAGAATCCGGCAGGTATAAAAACCCTAATTCTTGTCACGGAATGATGGAAACCCTAATATCTTGGAAAGATTAGGTTTTTCCGATATATATATATTACTGAAATTTGTGTTTAACTGGCTTGTGATTTTAACATAATTGATTAGGCTTGCGAAGATGCGGGAAGAGTTGCAGACTTCGGTGGGTGAATTACTTGAAGCCTGGCCTTAAGCGGGGAAAATTCTCCAAAGAAGAAGAGGATCTTGTCATCAAATTGTATGCTCAAATTGGACCCAAGTAGGATAAACATCTTACATATACTGTTGTTATTTATTGGATGTTGTTATTTTAGTGGAATTTGTGGTTATCCAATGATATGGTAGACTCATTCTTGGCGTGCTTCATGATTCAAGATTGATTCAATAAGTGTTAGTATTTTGAATGTTTGGTTTTCTATAGTTAACACAAATATGTTTGCAGGTGGTCAACCATGGCTACGCAGTTGCCCGGAAGAACAGATAACGAAATCAAAAATTACTGGCACGCCCACATTAAAAAACGGCGTGACAATAAGAGCACGACGAAAGTCATCGTCGAGACCAAAACAGAAGAAGATCAGCAATCAAAGATGATTACTAATGCTGTTCCTGATCAAGATATACTGTTTATTGGAAATGTTGAGGACCCTGCCTGTTACTTTCCACCATTGATTCCAACTGATCATGAAGAGCAATTTTACTATGATCAATACTCTGCTGCTGCTGAATTCCAAGGAAATAATTGCTTTTTATCATCTGGCTCCGAAGGGTACTATCAGCCGCTGGACGAGGACGACGGATTTTATGTCGTACTTTGGTGATATTATTAATAAATATTTAATGTTTTCCGATTGAGTTGGAGTTTTCCCGTCCTAATTTACCCATTCCAGTGTGTAATATGATTATGTAATATAAATTTTATGCATGCAGGCTTGAATTTGTGAGAGTACATTTCTATATAGAAGTTGGTTTCATATTGAGAAATGTTCCAAAAAAGTGGGATGAATTTTATTTTGGATTAGGAGTAATTCTATATATGAAGGTAAGTTTTTTATTAGATTCGACTGATCAGCGGAAGTCCAACCATCAAACTTACCTATCTTTTTAAAAAATTTATCAATCAAATAAAAAGTAGGCCTTCCGAATTTTGCCCATTTTTACAATTTACCATTCAAACAAATTTTCATTACGAACTGTCATCTAATCTTTACATTTGTAACAAACCGCTATCTAAACCATTTGTTTTTAAATTTTTGTGGTTTTAGGAAAAAAAATTGACACATGGCATGTTTATAAAACATATATACACATCACATCAAAACTATATTTAGATGATAGTTTGTTACAAATGCAAAAATTGGATGACGATTTGTAATGAAAGTTTGTTTGGATGATAAATTGTAAGAATGCATAAAGTTTGAAAGACAAAAAGATTTTTTCCTTAACTCGTTCTCATTACCCTGATTTTACTGAATTTGGTTCGACATAAAATCACACATTCTTGTGCAAAAATACAGAAACATACATGCAATATATTGTCAGAAACAAGACTTCAAATAAAGAATTTTCCGTTTTTCCATTCTTTTATCCAACCTCTCTTAGTTAAAAATTGTGAAACTAACTAATTGAAATTGAAATATTTTTCAGTCTGTAATGTCTATCTTTAATTTGATGCTCAAAATATCAAATATGGCTCATCAAATCCACCCACTTTTACAAAAAGAAATTAATAATTAGTTATTTTTATTTCCCTTTTGGAGACTGAACAAAAAAAAAATTATGTGATCAGATTGAACAAATAAAATTTTAGGGAAGGGGTTTATGTGATAGATTTGATATGGATAATCTTTGTCCTTAAAATTTCTACATCCTCAAACTTTCGGGAAGTATGTATTTCTCAGCAATTCACAAGAAATCATGTTTAGAAATTAAATGAGTTTTCTTTTTCTTTTTTATTTATCCAAGGTTTAGAAATTAAATGAATTTTTATTGTGCTTTGATCATCTCAAGTAGAGATTATTTATAGACCTCAAGTCGTGGACGAGTTAAAACTGTGTTATAATTGGAGTTATTCAATGTCGAACAGTCAAAATTCAGTTTATTAAACACCCTTTATATGTAATTTTTATAGTCTCAATATTAATTCAATGTGTAATATAAAATGGCATATTTCTAACGTTACTTATAGGGAAAAATTAAGAATATAATTGTAATCGCTAGAAATTGAAACTGTATTTCTTTAAAATTGACGAAAAAATAACTCGCTCAAGATTAAAAAGAAAAAGAGCACATATCAAGAGGCCGGAATTACGACATATAGCTCCCAATTGGAACATTTGTCTTAAAAAGAGAGTCAACTGTACAATAGTAGATAAAATTTAATTTCTCATACCAACAAAAAAAAATTATTTTAATAATGCAAATTCTAAGAACAATAGTTAACAACAAAACAATGTCATGGCCAACCACAAGGATAGATATGTGCAAGAAACCACTCAAGGTTACGGTGAAAGTGTGGTGCTTCCTAAGATAAAATATAATGCAAGACTAAAAATCTCTAATGCACCGACACTTCTAAAAATATCATTTTGCCGTGTCGTGTCGTGTCGGACACGGGTGTCCGACACTTCTCATGTGGAAAATTCACAAAAAAATGTGTGTCGTCGTATCCGTATCGTGTCTTGTCCGTGTCCGTATCCGTGCAACATAGCTAAAAATATAATTGGAAGCCATATATATAAATCGATTCTGAATTTTTTGAAAATTTACGAGAGTCACTCATTCTAGACTAAAAAGGAAAAAAGGTACACACTTTTAGAAGGCAGTGCCCCTCCTTAGCCTTTTTTTTTTTTGAAAAAATTACACTCAACTATCCTCAAATTTAACATAATAACAATTTACTTCATATTCTTTGTATATTTACAATATAGTCCCTAAATTTTGTATCCCGATTGAGATCTTTGACATCCGTTAGAGTTCCGTTAGGTTGGTCAGTTATTCTTCTCAAATTGTCTCTGAATTTATAGCAAATACATTCCTAAAGTTTCTTTTCAATAACAAACCAATCCCTGTAATTTTTAAAATTTATGAAAGACAACTGACTAACTTAATAACGGACGTCAGAGATCTCAAACGGAATGTAAAGTTTAAGTACTTTATCGTAAATATGCAAAGAACAGGGAATGAATTGTAATTAGATCAAACTTGAGAATAGTTGAGTGTAATTATCCCTCTTTTTATGTATGTTTCTAAGATATTTCATAACTTTTATTTTATTACAGATAATATTTTTAAAAATTATATAGAATATATTATGTTTTAGTACCAATTGAACATCCACGTACCATTAAAACTAATGGAAAATTTTTGGAAAATCCTCAAATGGGGCGTCAAATATTTGTTTACGTCCCAATTTCAAAAAAGTTTGCGTTGGCTCCCCAAATGAGAATTAAAATGTTTGTTTACTCCTTATTTTTTACAAAGGTGATATAAAAACTCAAAGATCACTTAACTAAATCCCAAAATGATGTATATTTTTCTCAAATGATGTATATACATGATATTACGAAAAATATACAACATTTGAGGATTTAGTTACGTGATCCTTGAGTTTTTATATCACATTTGTGAAAAATTGGGAGTAAACAAACATTTTAGATTCTCATCTGGAGAGCAAACGTAAACTTTTTTGAAACTGAGGAGCAAACAAATATTTTTTCATCACGAAGAGTTTTCAAAGATTATCCCTAAAACTAAAGACTTGATGAAATCCTTTTTCCCGTGGACAAAAAAAATCAAATAAGAAATAGAAATAATTCGTGAAATATACTGCAATCTTAACAGATTATTTTTAGAGGGAAAAACTGCAATTAGATCAGTTGTTTTAGTACTATTATATGCATGCATTACCTTGTCGTGAAGTTAATAATTAGATTATGACATTTTCCCTTAAATATTAACTCAGATGGCGATAAATATGATTAAACCGTATCTTCAATTTTGCACGTTCAGTGTATTAAGTTGTTGAAAGATTTTACTCATCAGATAAAACAAAACGAATGTTGATAGATTATCAGACATTTAAAATAGTATTAATGAAACACCATCGAAAAAGGCTCTTTTGGGTCAGCATATTCATCCTTGGCCATAAAGCCAAGTTCAATGCATGTCAAGAATACATAAGACTTAGTAAACCCATGTCTGTCCCCATGCTTAGACGCGGTACAAATTATTTATTTATTCGTTCGTAATTTTCCCATATGCTCCCTGAAACGTTATTATAAACATATAATCATGCAAATTGAATATTTACTAATTAACAGAAATGAATTTAGAAATATCCATTTTGTGTGGAATTTAAACTTGGATCATTGTTCAAAAAACTAAATCTATTAACGACTTGACGCAATTAAAAATATCTACTTGATTGTACATTTTTTAATCTTTCTATTATATCGGTGTTCATAGATTTTATCGTCAAATTATACTTAATCATGAATTTTATCGAGACTTATTTTGTTGGAAATTGTGAAAAATATATTAATGATGCTTTATTCTAAAGAAAATAATTTTTAATCAAATTAGGATAAAATTACAGTCGAGAGTTTGAGATATAGACCAACTATAACTAATAGATAGTAAAAGATTAACTTGGAAATCTCTAATATCAATCTCTATAAATATGGATTGTGTGAAATATACATAATTCGATCTCTCAATTAATTTCCGTTAAACTCCTAATTCCCACCGTATATAATATTACCTAATTTTCTTAATCTGGATTTGAGACTCTTGTTCGCAATTGCATCAGCAATTGGCATCATTAGGGAGGTCATGCTAGTAAATAATTGTTTTGCTAATCATTATTAATTAATGCAAGCGACCCCACTAAATGGGAGATTTTTATTAAGGTATTCAACTGCTATATTAGTCATAAACAAATAATTAAATGATAATTACTGAAAGAAATCTCCAGTCCACACATTCTTTCTTTACGCTTATTGGTTTTTGAGTTTTGACGTTTTGTCAATAGCTGCTACGAATTTTCAAAATTAATACTTGGTAGGATATAAATTAATGGAATAATACTCCTCATAATCTTTCTTTTTTCTTTTAATTTGTTAATCCATGTTCATTGGAACTACAAATATCTTAATCTGTAATTTTTTTCATATAATATATTTTAAGGTCAAAAATTGGTGTATCAAACCTTAGTAACCTTAATTTGACAAAAAGAAAAAAACCCCTAGTTTTCAACGACTTGTATTACATTCATCAAATGTCATTTCACATTCTCATTAAATAGTAAGAATCCAATTTGATCGAGGGTCTCAGCTCAAGTAGAATGTCGTATAATTGATTTAGAACGTGATAGATAATATCAAAATTTCCTCATCTGAAAGCTATTATCTATGTTGCACGGATACGGATACGGCGACACGGACACGACTCGACACGAATACGGCGACACTGATTTTTTTGTGAATTTTCCACGTGAGAAGTGTCGGACAAGGTGTCGGATACGGGTGTCCGACACGGGTGTCCGACACAATACGACACGACACGGCACGGCAAAATGATATTTTCAGAAGTGTCGGTGCATTAGAGACTATCATTCAAATATCAGATGATGGTCTATACCCATTTAATACAATTAATACAATATCTTTTTCGAAGATAAATTTATCCCGCAACTCTCGAAAAGTTGCATTTCAATGCAAAAAGTTTTCTCAAAATGTTTTCCTCAAAATCTAAGTTTTTTTTTCTTTTCTTTTTTTTTTTAGAAATTTTTAGCAGCAATTTTTTTTCAAGATTTTTAGTAGCAAAATTTGATTTGGCAATTTTTTGTAATTTTTTTTAGTAGCAATTTTTTATTTTTTTTAGCACCAACATCTGAGTCTTCAAGGTTTTTTATTATGGTCCACGTGTGTAACAATTTGACAAATATATGTGATGTGGCAAGTCATTTTTTGGACATGTAAGACTCAAGTACACATATATTTTTCACGTCATACTTGTGTATTTGAGTCTTACTTTGGAACTTGTAAGTTTTAGTCGAGGTAAAATTTTCAATTCTTTTTTATATTATTTCGAAACTTGTGAAACTCATCCCAAAAGCTAGCTGATGAGGTGAGGATTGTCTTTCATTTATTAACTAGCACATGATTTGATTATTTTTCGATGTGGGATGTTAACACACACCCCGCACGCTCAGGCCCGAACAATCGGGGATCTAACCTGAAGCATGAAACCCAATTTAAGCATGCCCAAACCCAAACAATCGGGATCTAACCTGGAGCATGAAACCCGCACGTTCAGGCCCGAATAATCGGGGGTACAGCTTGAAACGTCCAATTCAATTTAAGTTCAACAGGATGCAACCTACTCTGATATCATATGAAAGTTTATATTCGGCCTACTCATCCCAAAAGCTAGCTGATAAGGTGAGGATTGTCTTGTATTAATTAACTAGCACATGGTTTGATTATTTTTGGATGTAAGATGTTAACACACCCCCATAGTTTGTTTCAATGTGGGATATTAACAGAACTTTTATAGTATTTTTATTAACACAAACCTCGTGAGTATCCCCCAAATTCAGCGAACTTTGAGTACCACTAGCTATTTATACTGCAAGATGGTACGTGCTCTTCACATAAAATTTACCATTCCGATTATAATGCCACATCAAAATGTCAGGCCCGCCGCGACGTACCAAGTGAACACTAAGAATGGTGCGTGGATCGTCCTTATAGAAGATATCATGGATTAAATCCTCATTCCAGGCCACTAGATTCCGTTTAAAAAGTTCCTCACCCAGTCCTGGGCGGCATGCCTCCAGATTAAATTGTAGTCGAACCCAACTAATTAAATAGGTAAGTATAATTGATTGGTCACTCTCTCTAAATTTTCTATCAACCACACGACAAATACAAAATACTCACTCCCTCATTACACCAATTTGACCGAGCGACGCTCAATTACCCGGGTAGTAATCACCATTCCATGATGTTCCCTCAAAATTCCTCCAATTCCCGACATATCTAGGTTGCCTTGTGAAGCGCCATCCGTGTTGGTTTAAAACTATACACTTGGGTTCAACCTATTAAAAATTTTCCTAAACCCATTATTAAATCATTATTCTTCTAACCTATAATGGACCCGGCCCATATAAGACCAATTTCGAATTATGAAAACCCAATTCAGTTTAAAACCATTGGATTGGACCAATGGGCCCGTTACCCTATCTTTTACGCATTAATAGAGACTAGTAGACTTGTCAATGGATCGAATTTTAATCCGAATCCGATCCGAATTAAATTCAAATTTTTGCATATTCGTCCGATAAAAATGTCTGGTGGTTCATATCTGATTATAAATATTTGTTATCCGAAATAAATTGAGCAAATATAGAATTAACGAATCTGATCCGTTAAGAATCAGAATCCGATTATATATATAATATTTAATTAAAATAAATTATTTATTAGTATATAATATAAGATGACTAAAATTATAAGTTTCACATAATTATCACTTTGAACAACAATAAAATTTGAATTATTTACTCTAAAAGTATATATTTTTATTTATTAATAAGTTTAAATTAACTTGTTTTAAACAAATATAAATAAAACCATCATTAAACAATAATTATTTATTAATATTATATAATTATATTTATTTTTTATATTAAATTTATTAAATAAAAAATAAATTTTATTACTAATCGGGTCGGATCTGTAATCGGATCTAGTCCGATCCGATTATACATGGATTCAAAATGAATGAATCCGAATCCTATAGAATTCGGATTCGATTGTCGGATCCTCTTATCGGATTTGGATCCGAAATCCCCTAATCCCAACCGTTGACAGCCCTAAAGACTAGTAAATCTGCACGTACAATGCAGATTAGAATTGCAGAGCATGTTAGATAGGAATGCGGCTATGGCCTGCGTTGGTGCCTTTGATTTTCCTACTTGTGTTTCGTCTTTCCTTGTTGAGGACTTGAACTAGTTGACCGGTTTGGTCACTCCTCAAAAAAAAAAAAAAGAATTGCAGAGCATGTAACCGGAGACAAATCTCTCTCTCGCAATTCACTTCACACGCATCACTCTCTAAAAAATCTGAAGCCAAAATCCTAGTGTAAATTGAAAAAGGTGAACTCCTCTCTCTCTTTCTCTCTCGCTCTCTCTGAGTATCAGAACCGCTTCAATTTCTCCTCAGTTTCTTCGAAATCTCTTTACATACAATAGAGTAGTCTATATATCTATATGATTTTGTGTAGACGCATGTAAACCACAGAAAGATTGCTCGCGTGAACATACGGAAATACCCTTTTTGAAGAGCAACGACTTTGAAGCAGTCAGAGAGCCGGATTTTCTACCACTGTATGATTTGAGGCTAAAATTTCCTATTTATCTTTGGTGTTCTAGTTGGATTTGGATTTGGATTTTGTTTCATAGTTCAGTTTCCTGGGCCTTTTGTTTTACTTGAAAGCGCTTGATTTAGCCTGAATTTGATTTGAATTTTCTGGGTTTTGATTGGGGCTTGTAGTTGCTTTGGGTTTTATCTGCGAAAATTGTTAGCTTTTTTGGAGTTGTAAAGAGTCCATGGCTTCTTATCACGGGAATACTCACTCGGAACCTGCAAAAATGGAACAGATTATCACGGAATTTTTTGCTAAAAGCCTTCACATAA
>JBBMKE010410987.1:0-11617 GCA_037834125.1 Lippia alba | reverse complement strand
AATTTACAAAAATTAAAGCATAACAATGATAATTTTGCAAAAATCATAATCATAGTGCGCACACAATCACATAAGCTCAGACAAATTCATGTAGAGAAATCAAAATTTAACATCAGAAGAATGCAATCCACAACTACTCCTATACCGTACACCCTAGACTGACACGACACGACTCCAGAGCACCAATTTTGAACCTGGTAGCTCTGATACCACTTAAGAATGTTGCATCCCACATGTGAGGCACCACATCCCCCGTACTAAGGCCCGACCCGAGCAACGAAATGGAGAATCCGTACCCGGATCAAACCATAGCAAACGGGAGACAAACAAAAGAACCCCCTAAGCTAGGTGGAACATAGACTCTGTCAAATAAAAACTAATCACAGTGGAAGACTAAAATCATACATATGCATTGGCCACGGGCCTGTAGGAATTAAACACTCGATCCACAAGCAAACTTGGGCTCCTCAGGCCTCTTTTAAATGCATACACAAGCCCGACAGGGGCAATTCAGATAACAAATGCAAATGTATTCAAATACATAAGAATCCAAATACATATCTTTCAAATCGAATTCAAAATAAAACAAATGAAATGCAGAGACTCTAACTCAGACCGACTGACTCAACTCCGCCTCCACTTGAAACATGCACACTAAAAAGTTTGAGAGAGAGAGGGGTCAGTCTTACAACTCGACTGAGTGAGGGGCTACCCACACATGGTACATATATATAGAGCAGAGCAAGTTTCAAGCACATGCAAGGTTTATGAACTCGGTAATAGTTTTTACATACCAAATATTTACCCGTGATACATATATATAGGGATTCAAATCAAAACAAAACAAATTAAAGCTTAACAGATTCAAAATCACAAATCATACATACAGAACTCGGCGGGTATGAGTAGATAAATCCTATCTTGGGCTCCTCATAATCAAACATACAAATCATGCAAATCATATAAAACATATAATACCTCCTTCTCCAGTGATGGAAGGGTTGCGCGACCCTAACCATCCAAATCAGACGAGGGGAGCACGCACACTCAAACCATAGTTTGCATACAAGGCATACGGGCACATATCATAGTGTTTAACTATAACCTAACCTCATCTTACACCGACGAAGCCAAAGACCGAACGAATGATTCACCCCGGAATCACAACGGACCTCGAAATACCACTCCGGGTGCACCTAAGAAAACTGAAGACAAAATACGAAGCTTAGACTCCAAACGAACCACATAGACGCACGACTTATGTTTAAACACGTAAGAGATGCAAATAATCACATAAGGTTCACCAACAAATCATATTCATGAAATGAGATGCAATTACTGTCAAATAATCCAATTAAGATAGCATACAAATCATTTCATACATACGAAAGAATACGAAATGCAAAACTCATATTTAACATGCGTATAATGCAATTAGGAGAGACAAAAAGAAAATATAAATCACATTATTTCAAATTAATCCCTTCATCGCCAACCCAATTCATATATGTACGATTAAATCATCCCTAATAAAATCATATAAGATTAATTCCAATCCAATTATCTTCCAAGAGGTTTATATCAATTTATTAAAAATCACACATTTTTTAAACTTACAACTTTCTCAATAATTGCCATACTTAACAATTCATTCAAATTAAATATAATGTATTTTTTCATAATTTAATATGAAAGTTTCATACAATTTTGTCATCAAATTAGTTTCTAAAATTATACTAACACCCCTTGAAAGTAGTAATCACATACAAAAGTGGCATAAACGAGGTAATTAAATTCAATAACTCAAGAATGATATTTTTCATATATCAGAACAAGTTTCCGAACATCATACAATTCACAATTCCAACATTCATGTACGATCGAATTACAATCTAAAACAATGAACAATCAATACAAATCAACATAACGGAGTTCAATTTACAATTCAATTCATCAATACAATTCACATTTCATCAAATACGTAATTTCATATATATCGTGTTACATTTCGATCGATGATTCCAATAATGATCAAATTATTCACAATTAAAGCAATTAAATCAAACGATTCCCAATTACACAAATAAATTCATAGAAAATAAACTAAACGTCCAAACGACGAATGGAAAGTGGAGTTGGACTCACCACAACGAAAAAAACCCGCTGAACGAAAAATGTCGAAATGCCGACGCTGGAGCTCTCCGGAACGTGACTGGCAGTAACTGGAAAAATATCCTACGGTCCAGAAAATTCCCCAAAAATAACCAAGCGTACAACTCCACGAGCTCAACAAAACCCCTCAATCCAATTCTGAATATAATCAACCCACCGAATTTAATTGAAGAAAAACCATTACGAACGATCCGGGAACCCTAAAAGCCAAGAATCGAAATTAAACTCAAATTGCTTGACGAAAATTATATCCAAACGTACGTACCATTGGAGAGCCCGTGACGAATATGTCGAATCCTATATGCTAATTGCCGAAAATCTGCCGTTGACCAAATGCCGCTATCTTTGACCGGCCAATTCGCCGCTGACCGGTGTGATTCGGACATCGAGACTGTCGGAAATGGAATTCTCTCGTTAAGCCACTTCTATCCATGTAAGGTGTGACCCCGCCCTGCTGTTGAAGCCGAAACTCGTCGCTGGAGCTCAAGACCCGCCGCGACTGCCGTCATCGTCTCGCCTGATGCAATGGTTTATAGCTGAAATGGACATCGAAAATGATCTCAAATGGCCAAAACAGGTGGGAAGCCATCTTTATTCGTCGGAAAATAGTGTCGAAACGCGCCGTTGGGCGCCGGTACAGTAGCGTCGGAAAATGCGTCGAACTCAGACGGCGCGTGTGGCGCCGCCGTTCACCTTGTGGTTGTGCTGCCGTGCCAGAAAGTTGCGCAGGGAGGTCACCTAGCAAGTCCCGGTGGTCGTGCCCCAAAGTGATCGCTGGAGATGCCGAAAATCGCGGCACTAACTCCCGCCGCGACTGAAATTCGGTGATTTTTCCACCACCTTTCGTCATCTGGCCAAGATCTTGGTACCATCATGTCGGGCTCGTCAAAATGATCAAAATCCACTATTCACTCGTTGAATTCCATCGAGAAACGAAAAATATGAAGTTGTGCGTGAAAATGCACATTCATTGCATGTAACTTGCGGGAGAGAGGGAGAAGGTGAGGAGAGAGAGTGTGTTGGCACGTTTTGATTGGTCGAGGAGGATTTCGGATATTTAATGTGAATTCGAATGAATAAAACGGTCGTTGAACGGACAAATGAAGTCGAAATTGGGCAAACTTAGACTTTACAAACTCGTTTCTATGCTCCAAAAGCGTTGAAGGGGTCAAATAGGCTGTAACTCTTGTCCGAACAAAAAGTGACCGAAAGACCTCTAAAAGAGAAAATTATAAATAAGCCCCTAAACTCTTAAAGAGTTGGAAATAGGGCCCCGCAACGCACGAAGTCGCAGAATTAAAGCAATATAACACGTTAAACAATAAATAAGAATAAATTAAACAATTAAAACACATAAAGCAGTTAAGACGTGGCGCCAGCTCAGTCGATCGAAAAAATTGGGGTGTCAAAGGCAATCTTAAGGTCAACAACAAGGACAAGACCTTGATGTTTCAGTTTTCTGTCAAGCTTGAACAGAAACTAAACTGTGGTGGTAGATACATGAAGTTGATCAGTGGTGAAGTCGATCACAAGAAATTTGGTGGTGACACTCTCTACAGTATCATGTTTGGTCCCGACATATATGACTACACCACCAGTACATGCCCATTCTGTATGTGCAGCTTTATACATATCAAATATGCTGCGCTTTGATTTGTGATTTGGAAAGTGCAAAAGTCTCAGCCCGCCATGAGCTGCTTATTATCCCGCCGAAGCTACCGTGGGAACGACGAGCAACATTGAAATTTTCCACGTTGCACCTTGACTATAAGGTGTTTCTCGAAGGGTGGAAGAGTGATACGGATGGGAGCTTGCGAGCTTTTGATGGGGTTGCTGTGAGTGAAGAAGTTGATATAGATGAGTTGCAATAGCGTAGAGTTGTTATGGCTTTCAATTATTTAGTTGGGTTAATGAGTTGTTATTATTTGTGGGAGTGTTTCACGTTTTTAGGTTTTCCTAGTTAGAGTGGAGTCTTGACTATATATTGTTTCCTTTCCAGCAATTGATGTATCAAGCAATAATATTTTAATTTCTCCAACCCTAAATTTTCTAGTCTCTCTCCCTCCCCTAATTCACCGGCTGGTCGGTCCATAACCGGAAATTCTCTTCTCATCCCCATAATTCTAAGAGTCCGAGACCACTCCGAGGTCTCTCCCGATACGTTCCTTCAACGATCGTATCATTGAAGGGGGGAAGAGTGATACGACCGAAATGGGGATAGCGAAGGAACGGGAAACAAAGAATGGGCTGTTGGAGAAAGATGATGTCTCTGTTAGGCGAAGCAGCAGATTGAGGAGGAAACTTAAGTGGCAGCAAGATTTTATATTACGCAAATAGTTATTTAGATAGTTATTTACATTAAGTACTTTCTTATGGTTGAAGAGTCCTGGAGTGATAGGGTTTGGTTTTGGTTATTTACTTTCAGTACCGTGTTTTGGATATTCATTAAGCAATAATACAATTTTCATGTCAACTCTTAATTTCTCTCTCGATCCCCAAATTTCCCCTGCCCGGTTGGACTTGCCGGAAATCTCATTTCTCAACCCAGATTTTCAGAGTTAGAGACTACTCTGATGTCTCGAACGATACGAACGAATATCCCTCGTATCACTGGTGCTTTCATCGTTTCATTCTCATGGCAGAATATGTTAACATGGAGAATTCTAAGGAATTTCAAAGGCAAATCAATATTCAATTTGCTTCTCAAAACGTTGTGTGACGGAACCCAGTTCGGTGGTGCAGCAATTACGGCAGGAACTTGCCCTCTTACCCGCTCGTGGTGCGAAACGACAGGTGGACGCCGTCTCTTCGTCGTCGCCTCGCATTGAGGAATCTCCGTCGATGGGAAAACCTAATCTAGGGTCTAAAATGTGGCTCGATATGCCTAAATGCGATGGGACTGATCCTTTGGGATGGCTTTTCCAGGCTCAGGAATATTTTATTTTTTACGACATAACCAAAGAATCCCGTTTGGCTACCGTGGGCTTGATGTTCGAAGGTCCGGCTCGGGATTCATTTCGATGGAGGCAACGAAACAGATTACTTAACTCTTGGCAGGATTTTGTGGCCAAATTCAAAATCCGTTTTGATCCCCTCAAGTTGGTTGATTATTTCAGTATGCTAACCAGCGTTCAACAAACCGGTTTGGTGATGGAATATCAGACCGCATTTAAGTAGATATTGGTGAACATGGTTGATGTGTCCGACATAAATCTTCAATCGCTTTTTCATACCGGTTTGCAACGCCATCTCCTTCATGAGATTGTGTTATGGAAGCCTGGCTCCCTGTCGGCATCTTTCGCTTTGGCACGGGAATTAGAGGCTAAAAATTTGTCTTGGACTTCCGCCCTTCCCTTGCGGGATTCTTTCAGTCTCTCTACACCGGTCCGACATAATCCTCTCCTAGGACTCAGACGTACGCCCCGTCGTCGTCGATGCCTCTTTTGCGAACCCCGCCGGTAAGACAGGTCCATCCAAGCATACCATTAGTTACCCCGCCTATACAGTGCCTTTCTCGCGTGGATGAGGACGGGGCTGAATCCGATGAGATTGTTCTTGAGGATGATACATTGGTTGTCGCCGACGTATCCACTCTCAATGGCCTCGTCGAGGGTCTTACCCCGAGTTCGCTTCATGTGTCGGGTATGATTGGCTCCATTGTGGTGCATGTCTTGATTGATGGTGGTAGTACACATGCTTTCGTGCGTCCAACCGTTGTTGGAAGATTGAAATTGTCGGTGGTTGATATTCTGAGTGGTGTGAAATTGATAATGTTCTGGATTCATTCGATGTTTCAAGTTTACTTGTTGCGATGGTTCCGCGGGAATTTGGGTAACCTGCCGCCTTGGCCACTTCCACCTGAGTTGGTTGGGGGCAAACGGTTTGTGTTATGGAATGGCATCCGGAAAGATCAGTGACTGATAGGTTGGTCAGATGGAGGTTTGGATGATGCAACATGGGAGCCCGTTGATCGTTTTGGGGAGCATTTTTCAGATTTGCACCTTGAGGACAAGGTGCGTATTGAAGGGGAAAGAGTCATACGGCCGAAATGGGGACAGCGAAGGAAAGGGAAACAGAGAATGAGCTGTTGGAGGAAGATGATGTCTCTGTTAGGCGAAGCAGCATATTGAGGAAGAAACTTAAGTGGCAGCAAGATTTTATTTTACACAAATAGTTATTTAGATTATTTAGATAGTTATTTACATTAAGTACTTTCCTTATGGTTGAAGAGTCCTAGAGTGATAGGGTTTGGTTTTGGTTATTTACTTTCAGTAGCGTGTTTTGGATATTCATTAAGCAATAATACAATTTTCTTGGCAACTCTAAATTTCTCTCTCGATCCCCAAATTTCCCCCGCCTGGTCGGCCTTGCCGGAAATCTCTTTTCTCAACCTAGATTCTCAGAGTTAGAGACTACTCCGAAGTCTCAAACTATACGAACGAATATCCCTCTTATCATTTAACAAACTACAATTCCAATTCATGGAGAAGGCACGACGGCACTGGAGACCAATCTACAACCATTGAAATGTCATGATATATATAGCTTTGGATATAAGGCTTGCACAAAATTAATTTTTCAGCATGATGCATGATTTTTTAACTTTTGGTATTTACCCTCTTTGATGATAAAGGGGAAGAGTTCAAGATTTGATATGCTTATGTGACAAACTTACGTGATTCTTGATTTTATGCATATTTTATCTATGATTATATGTTGTTATTATTTACTTTGATACACCGAAAATTATCACTGAAATTTCGGAATTATGCTGGAATTTTGGAATTAATCCTCTATGTTTAAGAGGAAGCACCTATTCAGGGGGAGAATTTCGAAAATCTCCTCCACACATTTGGGAGGAGCTCAGATAAGTTCTCCTTTTCAAAAATCGCATCTAACAAAAAGGGCATGCATTACCCCACGCCTTAAAGCATGCTATGAAAAGAGTGTGCATAGTTAGTCAAATTAAATTTCCAACTGCTAATAAAGCATGATCCATCTCATGTCCAATTTCCAACTGCTTTAGCTTAATTTAACTAATTAATTTGTCTATTACGAAAATATTGATAGTAAGAAAAACATACGCATTGTTATTTTCTTTTAGAACGTACAACAATCGATGTAACACCTCAATAACAATGCTTTCTGGACCGGAGGGACAAAAATTGTAATGAATATGACTGTATGTAGAAAATAAATCGAAGATTTTACCTTATGCAGTTTTATTTTGCGTTACACACATTTGATAAATTATTTATTAGACTGAATTATCAGTATTCGTCTTTTTGGTCGATGAATGATTTGTTAGAGTGAATAATGAATATAAATACAAATTTTATGAATTGATAAGAGTTTGCAGCCATAGTCAATTATTTCCCTGGTAAAAGTTTGTGTATTTATGGCTAAACATTGGAGTATTTTAGTGTAACTAGTAAACGGCACGTGGTGCACCAAAAAAAAAAAAAAAAAAAAAGTAAACGGCACCTGCGCACGTGCTATCCCATTTATTATTTCTTTCTTTTAGAAAAATTTAGTTTTATTAATTTTTATTTGTATTATTTGTCTAACTGTTATGCTTATTTCTTTTAATTATAATTTGTTATTTGTACTATTTTAATTATTTAACCATATTTTTCCATACTTAAACCCGTAATGTAGTGTCATTCTTTATTTTTTCCAAAAATTAAAGTATTTCATATATTTTTGTTCGAATTTTGGAATTAAAAGCTTGTTACTCTTAGTGTTTCTCTGTTATTGTCGCTAAAGTATGTAGTGATTTTTTATTTTTTATTTTTAAATACACAACCTAAGTGAAACTTGGAGTTATTACGCTGAACAAAATCACTTCACCTGGAGTTATTACCCTGAACAAAATTATTTGAATTAACTCTGCTGGATACTAAAGCATGTAGAGAATTAATTGACTAATCTTGTTTTTACTAATTTAAGAACATTGTTAACTTTGTACTGTTTTATGTCATTTTATAATTTTATAATTTTTTTATTATTGTCATTTATATTTTTAAAGTTTGTCTCACTTCCCTAATTGATTTAATATATGGAATTATAGGATATTCAAATGTTAGCTTCAATAACATCTTCAAATAGTATAATTGTTGCTCTTTCACTTCCATCATTTATCTTTAGGATCAAGTTATATCTATATCTTTAAAACCTTTTATTCTAGTCATGTGTATATGTTGCCTTAAACTTTTAAGTGTTCTTACCTTTCATGCGTTGAGATGCTTCCGGTCAGGCGGCCAGTTGTTGACCTCTCTTTTTTGGTTTTTTTTTTCTTGGTCTGACCTCTCTCATCCGGCCACTTGCTCATCTATGTGTTTTTAAAATTGATCTTGTGCGGATGTAACAGACTTAATAACATGACATAGATATGTTTTCCACCGAATAGGCATTCCCTTTTAAGTAATAGTATGTTCTTCATTAGTTTTCATTATATTTCCAAGTAAAAAAAATACATTATATTATTACATTGTCTTCTAATGGCAATATTAGTTTCAAATAATATAATGGAGATATGCTTAAAATTTTGGTTTTCTTCCGGTTGGATTGTCCCATGTAATATCGAACGAGTCGCCTGTTCCATAGTTATTTATTCGGTCTTCCCCATTTTTTTAGTCATTTCATAATTCTTCTGTGTTAGTTACTTCTAAAAATGGCAATCAATTGGTTATGTAAACAATCATTAAAATTCCTTTCTTTCTTATGGTAAAAATACAATATTATGAAAATATCTTTTGAAGTATTCCTCTCAACTTTATATTATAATATTAAAAGAAATTGAACTTACCATATAATAACCTTCTCTATCTGAGCACAAGTTAGCTTGTGAAGTATGACAGTTGTACAAGTTGTCTTTAATTTGAGCTCACTTTGTAATAAATATCTATTTATTTTATTTTGATCAAATTTTCTTATAAAATAAGTTTATTAAATGTAATTTTATATATTTTTTAGTGTGAGTATACCTTGTTATATTAGTTTCTTTAATAGTGAAATTCCTACCATTCTTATGTTAGTTTCCATTTTTATAACCAATATGGTTTTGTTATTTGTTAGGTCATCCAAAAAGGCAAAAATTAATTGTAATAATATTCGACCTTTAAAAAATTCAAAAATTTTAATTAATATTTATTTTCCCATAAAATTGTAAATATATAATTCTTCCCTTACCCATCATTCTTGATTATGATTTCTCTTCTATAATATGTGTTTTTTAAAAATAATTTGAAATTACCAATCAATTGATTTTCATGATCATCCTTAATTTCATCAAATGCTATAAATTTAAACGATATTTATATAAGTGAACTTTTCCTCAACTTCATTCACAATTGTAGTTCCTTGGAGAACCTACTCAATCTTAAGAAATATGTGGGTAATTATTATTTATGTCTTCCACCATTGGATTCATATTTTGTAAGTTTTATTGGGGAATAAATTATTTTCATATATAGCAATTCCTCCAAATCTGTAAGTATAATGCCATATATTTTTGTTCTCTGTAAATGTTATAATTAATCTATCAAATGAGTAATTTATTCTATCTTTTATATTTTCTTTATTTTCACCAAAAAAATAATAAGAAAAGACAATAATTATTAATAATATGCAAGAGAGTATGTGAAGTATACTCAAATTTTAGAAAATACCTATATTTAAAATCCCTAAATCTTGCATAAAAAAAATCCTTAAATCTATCAAAGCCATATATGATTTCTGAATTTGCTTGATCTGTTTCAAGCTTACTCATCGAACATTTTGATTATATAAATTAAGGTAAAACTGATAATTTCGCACATGGACAAATACATTCACACATTTGTCAAAATTGCATGTTCACACATTTGTTAAACATGTCCACAAATTCATTGATGAAAAATATATATAGAGAAGTATTAGTTGTTTTGTCAAATCCTAGTTCTATTCTGACTCAATAAACATTGACAAAATCTACGCTACATAAAGAAAACCTAATAAAGATTGAAAAAATTATAATGTTCCAAATTAATTCTTGTATAAAAGTTGGTAGGTTTCGGCATATATTTCAAACAATATCAGAATTGTCACTTACCAATCATTCTAAATGTCGAATATGATCTAATATTATGCGGTGAAGTCTATTTACCGAGTCATTCATTGATAATATTAGCTTTCTTATGGTTTTAGACTTTTAGTAGCTTGTGTGGAAGCTCGCTATTTCCTTGTGGAGGAACAATTACCTTAATTTCGACTTTTGTTTGGTTTTTAGTGAATTGAGAGGAAGTATTTTAGTGAATAAGTGTACATTCTTGTATATTACTTTGGAGGTATGATTGAGTTTGGTGGTGGATGACTGTTGTGAATCATTAATCATTATACATAGCTAAAAGAAAACAAAAAAATATATGAAATTCAATTTAATAACTTAGTCAAGTAAAAAAAAAAATTTAACATTGAATAGAATATAAAAAGTGGGGAAAAACGAATGAGTTGAAACTTAAATATAATTAATTTTTATTAAAAAATGAATAATTAAAATTGAATCTTAATAAAAATTTAATGAATCAGAAATTAGAAAAGTTCTTTTCATATTTTAGAGACCAAATTACAAATTTTTAGGCTCAAAATCAAGAGTTTTATTGTATCTTCTTAAACTAACCATCATTTTTGTTTATCGCGAGGACGATTTCATTTGAGTAGTTTGTATATGAGTACATCTTCATTAATAAAATTTTGTGTGTAATTTAACTGAACCCAAATTTTAGATTTTTTGTATTATTTGTTCTAGAATTACGGGGAAACCAATGATTAGTTGCGATTACTGGTTCACGTACTATATTCCCTAAGAACACATATTCCTTTTCTTTTTCTTTTATGCCGTTAATTTTTTAAAGGAGAGAATCAAATTTCTTATTGAACGTGAAACAAAATAAATTTATCATGGGAAGAAGTCTCAAATATGTATATGCCATTAGCACTCAATTATGGAAAAAAAATAAATGGGTGCATTACAACCTTATAATTGTTTAAAAATATTTAATCTTTTCGTAGATGTTCAAAATTTTATTATTTGGAAGGAAGTCCACTAATATTGTAATTTCAAGCTTGATTTACATGTTCACCACATATTTGGTGGACCCAAAATATGCCGCCTCTCCACCGTTTACGTATCGCGATCGTGGGAGACTCTTTTCATGGCCCAGTAATACTTTAGAAGAACGCTCGGACAGTTGAGGCTCACGGAACAGACTCAGCCTCCGCCCTCGCAGTTGATCCTTCTTGGGAGATTCCCCCAAGCTGAGTCTCACCCTCGAGTGAGTCAACCCTCGAGCCTCTAATGCTCATAGGTTAAACTTTCCACCTCTTTTTACAGAGGGATCCATCCCCGAGTGTCTTTACCCTCGACCTCCGAAACACGAGCATCTCGCCTCTCGAGGAAGAAATC
>JBBMKE010410968.1:0-11619 GCA_037834125.1 Lippia alba | reverse complement strand
GAATGAACGAATGAAAGAAAGAACGAATGTATGAATGAAAGAAAGTATGCATGATTAAATGATTGCTTGATCACTAACGAATGACTGAATGAATTGTTAATGCACTCACAAGGTGTTCGGGATAGCCCACTCGCCGGGTTCACGTATAGACCGCATGAATGAATGAATAATGAAATGAATAATAGTTGTAATCCCGATCGTTGTCTTTGGTCGTCTTCACCCACTTGGGAAATGTTTATAAAACCTCGAACGGGATTATAGCTTGCATGTGAGAATGTTTAAATACCGCATTATATTATAGTATGCCTTATTTTATACCCACCAGTCTCTTATAGACTGAACCCAGCTTTGTTTTCAGTTTTTGCAGGTTGGGAGTGCTAGGCGGGAAGTTTCGTGTCGAGTCGAGTCTACGTTAGTGTTGGGTCGTCTCGCACCCATTGTATTTTTAAAGCATGTTTATGTATTTGAATGAAAGAATGATACTGTATGAAAATTATATCTTGTTGATATTCTTGTCACGATTAGTTTTATGGCATGCTCCCGCATTCGTACATTAGCATTCTTGGTGTTTTTGGGTTTTGAATTTTTAACTCCCCTATTCGTACATTACCTTTGGCTTAGGTCGATTCATAGCTAATAGAAGAGAAACCCACCTGTTACACCTTACCGACAAACCAAGAAGATATGAAGACAAATCGTATGAACCCGACACATCTCCGCCCTGGAGAAACTATACAAAAGACAATGTGACATGCACATGAGACTCAACATGATCACATAAGATGCTCGGCAATGCTATGACATGATAGGAGATGCATAAGAACTAATATCATGTCATGATTATGCTCAAGTGCACAATAGATGCCCCTAAAGGCTGACATTCGATCATATCCTTCGTAACTCATGCGTTCATATCCATTCGGTTCAGAACTTTCATGATTCAATTCAATTCAATGCGTAGATCTTCAAGAATGATCATAACACGTAATTCTCAATCATTCTCAAATTTTATGCAAAACAGAAATCGAATCGCACGCTCACGAAAGGCAATTAATTCACGTAAAGTCACGAAGTACAAATGATCATACAAGTCCAAATATTTCACGCTATCATATATTTCAAGTTACAACAAATTAAGTCACATAATTACATAATTAACTAAATTAAATTACGCAATTAACAACACATTAAATAAAACTAAGCCGCCGAAAGACCGGGGCGTCACACCTAAATTTGGATTCAAACTAATTTTTGTGTTATTATTATAGAATCAATTGTAAGAAATGGGTCCCCTTATAAATTTTATGCATAGTTTTTAAACATAGAAAAATTTCGTCGTAAATCTTGTACCCATTTTTTATTTTTGGTTATTCTTGCCTAATACAATTCTGATTAAGGGCATTAATTAATGATTTTGACTTGGGAACTTTGCATGATTATAAATTCACTATTAAATATGTCACGTTAGGACCGCCTGGTAAATACTTTAGAAAGAAAAGGAATGTAGGCATCCTTTTTTTATTGAAATTTTTATGAACTACCTTAGTTATGAATTGGCACACTCAAGTAAAAGTTAAAAATTCTCACATCATGCATGCACTTTGATAAGACCGTTACCTCATATTTATTAGTTTATTGAATGGTCGACGGCGGATAAAACAAAGGGGTTATTTTGAGAGGCTATTTATCAGTACAAATAAAAATTAAATGTTTGTAATAATACAAAATCAATAAAATCAGGTCTCCCACATCTTTCAAATCATAAAACATGATGTAATACAATACTTTTGAGCTTGTGGTAAAAGAAATAAAATAAAAAGGAATAGTTTCAAATTTTCAATATACAATTGGGTAAAAGTTAAAACCTAATATAAATTAATTGGTGGCGTATGCATATAAATTATAAATATAACAGTCCAAAACAGCCTTTCTAACAGCCCCTTAAAGCTTCAATTCCCAACGCCAATTTCTGCCAAAACTTATAGCATCATGCCAATCGACAAAGTTTATCCACAACCGTCCATATTTTCATCTTTTTCCTAAATGCACTTTAATTTATTGCCATTAATCATAAATTTGTTGGCAGTTGGAGTCTGCTTGTTATACTAAGCCCAACCCAAGATTTTATGCCCATAACTCATACAGTTGTTGGGCTCATATAAATGATGGGCTAATTAACTATCAGGACTAGATTGGGGTTTGTAAATGTCCAGTCCAAGTGTCTGGAACATTTTAATTTAACTTCTATGTAAATAATTTGAGAATTGATAACAAAAACTGGAAATTTTGAAAAAATCCCGAACTCAATTTTTAGTTCATTCTCAGGTCAAAATTTTTTTGAGTTCACTCCCCAATTGAATTTCAAAATTTTACTTTACTCCCCAATTTGGACAGCAAATACGATATATCATGATTTAAATACGCAATATCATGATTTGGATACACAATTCTGGAATTTTGATAGAACTCAAAAATTAATTGCGGAGGAGCATGGGGGATGAATAATTCATTGGGGGGTGGCGGCCCCCTGTGACTTGCAAGTGCAACCACTACTAAAGCTTTTTGCAGAGGAAGTGGGGACTCATGAAAGGATATAATCAGATGAGGATCGCCTTTAATTTCACAATCCCGTTCGAAATGTCTAAATCAATTCTCCATATCCCCGAAAATGCCCCCAAAACCTACCCCACCTCTAGTATTCAATGTTTGTTCCATCGTATATGTCTCATCACCAACAGTGTATAAAATACAGCATCAAACTGCATGGAAGAAAGGAAAAGAACACTAAAGTGTACACTATTTATGATCTATAAATGAGATTTAGTATACGATTATATTATAAACATAGAGAGAGATGTATATATATATATATATATATATTTTTTTTTTTTGTTCTATAGCCCATTTTCATGTGTACGGGATGGACTATTTAAGGTGTAAAGCTCTCCCTGATAGCTGCATTTTTAAAAACTTGAACTTTATACATGTGGTTAAGTACTTAAATTAGTATAATTTTGAACCGATAAGCTAGATGCAAATATTGATACTAGAGTAGTGTGAGCGTGGATCATGGTAGTGGGGGAAAGAAGAGAGAATGGTGAAATAGAAGAGAAGACGTAACGGGGAAAATTGCATTTTTGGTCTCATTCGAATTAGAGCGTTGCAATATTAGTCCCGCTTGTTTCAAAAATCCAAAAACAGTCCCATACTTTAAGAAATTGTTGCGAAATTAGTCTCATAGGTTGCAATATTAGTCCCGTCTGTTGCAATATTAGTCCCGCCATTAACTAGATAACAGAACCGTTAACTAGGTTGCAATATTAGTCCCGTAGGTTGCTATATTAGTCCCACAATTAAAAATTCTTTTGAGATATCTTTTTATATTTTTTTGGCGAGAAGCTCTCAAGTTATAATTAAAAAACACTTGTATTTATTATTTTACTAATTTTACTTTAATTTAGTTACATTTCAATATCAATTAACATGTTAATAATAATAATTAACATCGTACTATGAATATCATTAAAACTGCGTCAATGGCCACTAATATTAATAACAATATTTTTATAATGTTATAAGTTATAATTCGGTCATATCTACAAAATGAACAACTTAAACTAACTAGAAGAATTGTAATAATGATTTTATGTCTTAATTACGAAATAACGGTTTAAACCGTCTAACCAACTTGTAGCCTTAGATTTTGCCATTTCTTTCGCTTTTGGGGGGAACAATTGTGCAAGACCTCGTCACTTATTTTTTTGCTTGAGATTTATCAAGGAGTTTGATAGGGTTTTCTCATGGAGGAATTCTCGAAGGTTGGTAAAACGATGTGTTTTATAAGATTGAGAGTTAAAAGAGGTCTTTGTGATTTTATCTTCTTAAAAAGGTTTAACGTTTTATATTTAAGTTTTTTTGTTTTCTTTTAATTTTGAGTTGAAAGAGCTCTTTTTTTGTGTTTTTATCTTCTTAAATGTTTAACGTTTTATATTTATTCTTTTTCTTTTAATTTTTGGTAATCTAGTTAACGGTTTCGTTATTTAGTAACGGCGGGACTAATTTTGCAACCTATGGGACTAATATCGCAACAATTTCTTAAAGTATGGGACCATTTTTTAATTTTTAAAACGAGTGAGACTAATATTGCAACGCTCTAATTCAAATGGGACGAAAAATGCAATTTTTCCTATTTATTAATTGCAGGAACAAGCAACACGTAATTGTGATTAGATTCCATAAACCGACAATTATTAATGCAAGATAATGTGTATTTCGGTCCCGCTAGAAATATGTTCTTTACCTAATTTCTACACCTTTTCTTCCAAGTGTCGAGACCTAAGATTGAATGCATTATTCGGTTTGTCTATGTGTGTGCGTGTGTTTCATGCAAAATTTTATTGCATTAAATATTCATATTCGAAATTTATAGTGCAAGTCTTTTTAGTTAATACTTGTATATGTGTATTTTTTTAAATCCGAACTATTGCGCTATTATTAATTTATGGGATAAATCATTTTCACTTACAAACCGTCATTCATTTAATATTTATATTTGTGGTATATTATCATTTAAATCTTTTTAGTGGTTTTGACTAAGAAGCAATTGATTATGTGAATTGCTTTTTAGTCAAACCCATTAAAACAAATTTAGATGATGGTATATTATAAATACAAATATTGAATAATGATTTGTAAATTGAAATTATTTATATTGCAAAAATAGCAATAATTCAGAAATGAAAAAAGTCACTCTCTCTTTATATTTTTATTACTTCAACTATGCTTCCTTGTAGTTTTCTGCTTGCAGTTAACGATGTTTAGTGTATTAATATAAAACTTTTACAAGTTTCGTAAGAATTTGATGAAAGTAAATTATGGGATAGGAAAATCCCACTCCTAACATGGGCAGCATCAGCCCAAACTGCTACATGGACCACATTTTCCAAAAGCCATTAATTACTGTACATTAAGCCATTAATGGGAAATTTCTTTTTACTCCGTCTATTCCATTTCTGATATTGTGGGTTTGTGGGCACATTGTGAGTTGATTCCACTTTATGTCTAAATTGACTTTAGGCTATTAGTTTTTTATTATTATTTTTATTATTTTTTTAATGCTAATCTTCTTTGTTTCGTTCCAAGGGTATTAGTTATTGTTTCCCTTACGCACCCTTATTCAGAAATGGAACCGAGATTAAACGTAGCGCGTGAGGAGAAAATTTAAAGTATCAAAAATAAGGTGACAAAATCTTTAATTAAGGGAGCGAAAAATTATATGTTAAAAAAATTAAAGAACAAAAATATAAATATATAAAAAAAATATTCATATAAAAATTAAAGATTTTCAAAATTTATGAGGCGAGTGCCGCTGCATTGTGTTGAATGAAAATTCTTTAATTTCAAAATGTAAAATAAACACATGCAAACATGAAGCTGACTCGTCTTTCTTTTTTTCTGTATAAGAAAAAAATACTCAAACTGTCGGGATTAAATTTTACTTTACAAACCGAAATGAATAACTAATGAAATCTATGCTTTTTGACTCATGCAGATCCTTTTGAGTTTTGACCAACGCAATTCTGCATGCTATAAAGCAGAATAAATTATAGTCTAATCGTAAATGACGTAGTTTTTAAAATATTCTATTATGAACGAACTGAGTTTGATCAAGGAGATCACCTAAAATTCTTTTTATTAATAATAACTTAGTTAAAATTTTATACCAGTAGACTCTGATTAAATATACAAAGCGAAGAAAAACTGTTATGCTACATGATTCGGTGTATAACTATACTATTTTTAGTCGTGATAAGATCCAAGAACAAAAAAGAAAATACCCAGATGATCAACTGTCTCAATTTCATAAATAATTAATAATATGTAACATGATAATTTATACAAAATACAAAATGTCAAAAAACAAAGCATATTTCAGTCAAACATTAATTTCAGATTTCCCATTTTCCACCCCTATTTTTAAATTAGTGTCATAGTAATAATAAATAATAATTATTCTCTATCTTCTGCTGTGTTCACGTCACCGTAATCGACCTAGACGCAGCTCTATATAAGCTTACTCCATTACTCTCCTTCACTGTATCTTAAGAATTAGCCTCGGTCCTCGATTGGAAAAATCCAGCGATAAATAAATCAAACAATTATAATTAAGGGGAAAAAAGAAATGTTTAAATTCGTCGCCGTACTCGTAACCCTCCTCCTCCTTTCCACCGCTCTATGCTCAGCCGCTCGTCCCCAGCCGAAGATGGTTCACGATCATAAGGTTATATATCTATATATATATTGCATTTTTTTTATAGATCTGGATTAATAAACTTGAAAAATACTTACTTGTGCAGGTGAAGGCAGAGGGAGGCGAAGGGGAAGAGAGCTGCCGTGGAATGGATGAAAAGGAGTGCTTGATTACGAGAACTTTTGCTGCTCATATTGACTACATTTATACACAAAACCATAAAAGTCCATGAAGGAAGAAACTATATATATATCATTTCTGTTACTATATTTCCCTAATGTTCTTCTCATGTAATGATGTAGTGCATGTTTCCTTCTTTTATCAAGTTTGGATCGTCGTCTTCGTATTAATTAATTTCACAAATTCCCTATCACGGATGCTCAAACATGTTTACATAACAAATACTATACAACTTTGTTATTACACATTAGGGTTAACTATCGCAAACCGCCTGCAAATTGATGAAGTAATTACAAGTTGTATTTTATATTTAGATATAATTAAATTCACTTGTACTTTATCTAACATATTTTAATTTCACTTTTAAAAAAATGCCTCTTTTTTTTCCGTAATTAATATATTTCATGATTCATATGGGACCTTTTAGCATTACTAATGAGAGTTATGCACAATTAAAATTCTCCGGATAATTAGATCATTTTGAGGTTGGACTGTAATTAGTCCTACATATTATCTTTCTTGGCTTCGTAGTATAAGACCGACTTCATTGTAGAGAAGATTAAGTTCTGGACCTTCCGGTAATTGGTAATTAAACTTCAAATTTTGTTACCTGAAGTTAATCGGTTTTGTTTATTAATATTTGATGCTAGTGCGGTATTAATGAGATTGCCTAGAAATGCTAAAGCGAGGCCTGCAATGCAAGCAGATAATGCGCAGAGAAAGCAGAATAAGGGGCTCGATGCAATAATAATAGGCTGGCTGACAAATTGTTCTGAATTGAGTCATACATCTATAAATTGCTTCATAAATCTCAAGTGATTTCGTTTCTCGAGAAACAAATCTAACGTCAACGAAAAGAATTAGGGCATTCAGTGGCGGATAGGACGCGTCTCACTCTCGCACCACATAAATGGACAACCATTTGTACCTAGAGAAATATGGCACAATTTTGTCGTATGACTTATGATGACCGCTACCGGGAAGAAACTTTTCGAAGTAATACTAAGCAATTGGCCAAATTCACTATAAGAATTAGTTACTAAATGTTTGTTCAACGCTATATTATATATATTAATATTAATGTGGTCTGATCCCACTTCACTGCTTGACACCACAAAAATCTTGGTCAGATACTTATATACCGACCTATAGATCGGTTGAAGGCACCTTCTAACCCAGGTGAACCTCCAACAGAATATACCTTTTCTTGTCTGATCAAAGAATGAGTCTCAATCCTCGATCCAAATCCTCTAAACGCCTTGGGTCAAGGTCGATCACTACTAACCCTATACGCGACCTAGCATCTTAACTCCTGATAGTAGGCATAGACGGGGTCCCATACAGACACCGAAACATTACTGGCACCGAAAGAAGATACTAGGACGCATTAAATGCTCATCATCCATCGTGCGCCACCCTTTAACCACCACAAGGTATAAATATCTCCTTATTAATATCAGTTGGTAAGCATGAATCATGCTCTATAGCTCGATCACATATTTCTATCTTCGTGATACCGATTTGCGTATCGGAGTGTCGACCTTGAGTCCACTCTCATCTTATCTTAGGTTGGTATTTAATTTACGTTTGCTTCCCTTTCGCAGCTACCTTACAGGTCAAGCAGTTTTCCTCGAATTATAATTTTTTTGGGTGATCGACCGAGTTCCAGTACAAGCAACCTAATAGGATTTCTAAAGAACGTGACTCAATAACCCACCTTCTAGATCTACCTTAGATTCAAAAAATTAGAAAACAACTGAAGCGTATTTAAATATAGTGTTTGATCTATTTTGCTAGGAAATTTTCTTAGAATATTCATTTGTTTTTATTATAGTGTAATAGGTACGGTTAATAATATCAACAGACATTTGGCTCAAGTAGAAAAGGTTTTGAATTCACTTAAGTATTGGGTTCGAACTTTGTGGATTTAAAAAATTACGTTTGGAGAGATACCTATAAAAAATACCTTTAGTATCCTCACTCACTTAGGTAATAATATATGTTTAACCTAATACACTCCAAAAACTAAAAATTAGCTAACGAGGCGAGAATTATCTTAATACTACAAAAAGCTATTAATAATCTCATAACTAATAATGTGAAAAGTTAACACACCAAAAGTATCTTCTCTTTTTCATTTAATCTAACACCCAAATTTGATTCAACAAGGTTTGACACTTCGATGTTGGCTCTTCACCATCCGGGGGTGTAGTAGGTTTCAAGGGTTGGATAATTCGCACAAGTTTAAAAAGTCGCAAGACAACTCGGTCCTTATCTATCGTGGACGTTAGAACATTGAGAGGACCTTTCCCTAGTATGAGAAGACCGAAAAGGACGCATCGCAAGACAACTCGGTCCTTATCTCTGTTGTGGGCGTTAGAGCACCTTCCCTAGTACGAGAAGACTGAGAAGGATGCACATTTGGTGTACTAGTTATTGTGCTCATGGTAAATGTTGAATAGCCAAGTGTAAAGGGGTAACTATTGAAAGCATTATATTTGAGTAGTATGCCTATCCCAAGATGAGTGCTCTTGTATTTCGACTTCCCCCAAGTTTCAACCAATATAAGAGTTTTGACTTCCCCAAAGTTTCGACCTTCCTTGGATAAATATATTACAAAATTTAATAGTTGATTTTTTATTTTATCTAAATTTTGCACAAATCACAAAGGAAAGTACAAAACACTTATTTTATAATGTTGATTTGATCGAACCAAGATCGAGTGAGCATGGTCAGACCCTACCATCAAGTCCGAAACTCATTAACGACAAAGTTGTCAGTGAGGGACTCAAAATCGCATGAGAACATTGATTCGGAAGGATCATTACATAAGTTGGTTTGGAGGTAATTATTCGATTCATTAAAAAGATTAATGTAAATTTTCACCCCTTGAGTTATAATGTTGATGATTGCCGTACTCTTTTCATGAACACTTGACAATGTCGTATCAATACACTTATAGAGATGACAACTTCTGCACAGACGCCCTAGCTAAAATTGATAAGCAATCTTTGAGTGGAACGGACGAATCCCCCTCATACTGTGATCGATTCGCTTGAAACTCACTTTTAATTCCCCTTTTTTTGGGATCCCTTTTGATTAAAAAAAAAAGAAAAAGAAAAGTCCAGAATTTTACATATTAATGCAAATTAAACGAATATTAAAATTTTTTACTTACAAAATTTAAGCCTGCAATAAAAAAGGGCAATATCGTGCTACCAAATGTGTATATATACCAAGCGAGTAAATAGAGAATATTGAGATGTAATAAAGTAAAATGCTAATCTTATCGTACATAATCTAACCACATCCCGATCTTGTTGAACGTATAACATTGCCTAAGCCCAAAATTATCCCATTTTGTATATTGCAGATGCTGACTAACCAGTTATAAAAGCCAGATCAAGAAAAGATCCCAAATTTATGGAGTACCTTCTTTGCTGATGTCCTTAAACTTCCTCATCCAACCAATAGTTTCTAAGCTGAGACATGTGCATAAGTAGCTCATCTCGGCCCAAACCGGTGACGCTGCTCGTCATAATCCATGGAGGGTGTTTTTTGTAATTGTCTCTAATTAGCTCTTGATAATCTCTAATGTTCTCGTCCGGTCTTCTCCCTTTGCCTCCTTTCATCTTATCACACTTGGTAAAGACAAATGTCATTGGTATCTACAATAACACAAAAAAGAATCAATCAATCCTAAGAATATTTAAGATGCTGACGTACTTGGCTTATAAAAAGATTACCAAAATTAAGATTAAAATATTTTGGATTAGAATGAGCGTACATTGTTCCGTCCGAGCCAATTTGCACAATCAAGGTCGATTTTCTGAGGAGGGACGCTTGCATCAATGAGAAGCAGAACAGAGACGAGAGTTTCTCGGTTCAGAAAATAACCTTTGGTGAATGATGACCAATCCATTCTAGCAGATTCAGGGGCATTGGCAAAACTGCACATGAAAAGGGGATTTATAAGATTCAAGGATTGATTGTTTAAAGGCAAATTAAAAAATAGGGTAAATTACATAAACATCCCCTGTAGTTAGGTGCATTTACACTTGGATCCCCCTTGGTTTCAGAAATTAAACTTTCAGGTTTCACTCCTAATAACTTATTAATAGAGTACATATATGATATAACTCCTTTTTTAGGCTGTCCAGTAATAAAATGCTTTCGGCAATGACTTTGATGTGTAGTACCATAATCAGTTCACAACTACTGCAGTGAATCTCGTACCTTCTAATAGTTGTAGTGAGTCGATAATAATTTTAATAAGATTTAACAGCCTTGACTATTAAATGTGGGTCATTTCGAGAAGTTTTGCTGATGCTAGTGATTTATAGTTATAAGTTTGACAACCTCTAACGGTGTCGATTTTTCCATATTGATAAGATTCATAAGTTATTAAGAACTAAATATAATTTCTTTTAGTAAAAAAAAATAAAAATACTGAGCCTAACAGACGGGTGTTTGTATTACATTACCCCATAAGGGGTGGAAACCAAGGAGGGTCCATATGTATATGAAACATGCCAAACTACAGGTCCAGATGTAATGTATCCTAAGTAACAATAATCCGGAGAAATGAGCAGGAGCAGTTGGAATAAAAGTTCAGTAAGCTTATACTCGCTCAATAATCATGCACCCTTGACAATAACTGAATGAAACAGACGAATGTCAAACAGCTGCAGGCAGTGAAACCATATGTAGAATATGACATTAGCCACTGCATAGAGGCAATGCAAGTTTTTGTATCATCAAGTGATATCATGCATCTTGGATTTGTCCATCTACTCGCTAAATCGCATTAAGAATTTACTAGCTAACATTCCCTCTCGCGTTCCAGATGAATATGGAAGCATCAAGAGCCATAGACAGAGCACCTAATTCAACTTCTCAACTTTTTTCGAAAAATATTTAACGTTACCATTCAAGGTAAAAGTCTGATATAACCTCTACTTTAACTCTGATAAACACATCATCAATATGCACAAGAAATACATCAAAATGCTCCCAAAATTCACTGCAAACATCAAGAGGATCATAGCGAAACATAACAATCACGCAGAGCAGAACGTAAACCGAACGAAACTGACAGCTTACCCATAACCTGGCAAATCCACAATGTACCAACTTTTATTAACCAAGAAGTGATTAATCAACTGAGTCTTCCCTGCAAAACACACAAT
>JBBMKE010410959.1:0-11619 GCA_037834125.1 Lippia alba | reverse complement strand
ATTTATAATCATAAAACAAGTTTACATGCACAATTAATGCATAACACGAAGTGGGGATACATAACAAGGTGCATATGTGCTTCATGTAAATAGTTCACATAACTCAAGCAACATAAGATGCATATGAGCGCAATTACATACACATAAACACAATAAAACAAGTTAGGATCAATTTTGGAGGTTGGAAAGGTATGAGGAAAATGGAATAAAAACACAAAAAAGGGCTTCGAGTACAAACGGGCAAAATCTGACAGTTTTTCGAAATGGACAAGTTGTGGGAAAATGATCATAACTTGAGTTTGAGAAATTGGAATTGAGTTTTTTTCTCGAAAATGAAAGTAGACACATAGACCTTTAAAATGGTAGGTAGCTTGAATCGTGGTGCAAAGCGAGGTGAAAATGGCGTAGGCGCGAAGTTGAACGAAAGCAGTTCGGTGAAGTGGTGACACAATTTTGTGAGGGCTATATCTCATGATCTAGAATGAAATTTGCGGTGAAATTAACGGGAGAATATTCTAGACTCAAAAAGATAACTGTGGTTAAAATTTCAGCCAAAACCGAGCACAAATGAAGGCTACACGGCCGCGCAAAGTTTGGCCTAAAAACTGCACGACCGTGCGGAAAATAAAATTTTCCAACTCGAGAATCGGGAGAGGCCGCGCGGGAAAAGAACTGAGATTCTTCACGGTCATGCGGGGTGTCTGGACCGAAAAATAACAGCAAACAACAGGGGAAATGATGGGGGTGGTTCCCAAACCACCCCAACCACAATCCCACTCAAAAAGCTCACAAATACACCATAATATGCATATATATCACTCAAAGGAAGCAATAGATCAAGTATACAAGCTTAATTTCACAAACCCAACAAAACCATATATGCCAAGACCTTCCTAAATCAAATTCCAAGCAATGAATTCATAAATAATCCAAGCACAAGCATCATACACCTCCATAATTGTATATGAATGCAACAAGAGTCAAAGAGAAACATCAAGCTATCATAATCCCAAAACCCTTACTAATTACTCCCAAATCAATACACATATTTTCCCACAAAATCCATAAAATATATACATGTATAGAAGCACAAGAACAAGAGGAACTCAAATATGGTCTTACCTTGAAGAGGGAATCAAAGATGGAGGGAATTCTTAAGCTTGAGTTGAGCAAAAATGGTGGAATTGGGCTTGGAGTCCTCCTTTCTCCTTTCCTTCATGGTTGGTACGTTTTGGGGAATAAGGGAGGGCGAGAGAGCTGATATTTGATCAAAAAGGGAAGAAAAGTCTTCAAGGCATGGCCCAAGGTGGTCCCACAAGTGTATTTGTGTACGTGAGCATATACGAGTCGATATGGGGGTCGAAACGGGGTCAGAAAAATGTGGTTAGACTCATTGCATCCCATTTACCAAATGGAACGCAATGAAGGTATCGAAACCCGATTCCGAGTTCCCTAGCTCAAGAAACGACCTAAGGAGTCAAGAAGGTCATAATTACCAAATGACCCCTAAACATACAAAAAGTGACAAATTGAGTCCAACTAATTACTCAAAGGTCCCAAAAAAAATTTAAAACATTGAAATAAGTCCAAGTTACATATAAGTCACGTTAAGCATGCTTGGGAATTCAAAAACACAAAATTCAAGTTACGCGATTAATCAAAGAAATCAAATTGTCATATAGTTCAAATTGTTCAAGTAATTCAAATAAGAATTAAAATATAAAGATAATGTATCAATTAAGCATGAGAAATAAATGAAAAATGATAAATAAACTCACAGTGATGCGTACCTGTACGTGCGAGAAATCGGGGTGTCACAGTACTCTTTTTCTTGCATCTCCGTTAGTGTAACTCACCATTTTTCATCCTATGGGGGTTAACTTCTTGTTTTGGTTTCAACCTTCTTTTCCTTAGAGGGAATTTTAACAAGTGCTTCCTTTACTGCCATGGACTCCTTTGTAAAGGGCTTCACGAACTTTTTAATCCTCTGCACCTCCTTTTTATCCTTCCTTTGATTTTATGTAGGAAAGTTAGTACCATAGTGTGCAATACTTAATTCTATATCATGAGCTTGCCTAGCCAATTCTTTAAATGTTCGGAGCTTGATACCTTGCAAGAAATCCCCAATGCATGCCTTGAATACACATTTATATCACAGATATCTTCGGAAGTCTATCCTTGCAATTCAAACTCAATGCTCGCCAACATATGATGTACGATGACTGGTTCACCTTTCCATTAGTTTGCTCAATCATACTTACATGCGACGAGTGCTATAGAAATGATTCAATAACTCTCTTTCCATTTGGTTCCAACTGTCGATTGATTCTGGCTCCAAGTTAAAAAATCAATTGAAAGCATTTCCTTTAGGTGACCGCACAAATTGTTTCACTAAATGATCACCATACGAGCTTGTATTGTTGCATGTTCCCATAAAATGAGTCACATGTTGATTTGGATTTCCCTTTCCATCAAATTGCTGGAAATTCGGTGGTTGATAACCCATCACATCCTTAAAGAACCAATGTTGTACGTCTTTAGTGTATGGCTTTCACTACAAAAAATTGCCAGAATTCCAACGGGGGAAAACCGACGGAATTTCAGAAAATCCCATCGGTTCTCCATCGGTACAACTTGATTCTGACGAGGGTCCGACGGGATACCGATGGGCACCCACCAGTTGGTAGAACTATATCCCGACGAGAGTTGTCGTAAGTTTTCATAGGTATCTGCAATTTTTTTCAATCCCGATCCCGATGGCTTCCGACGGGAGGCGTTGTTCCAACTCCGTCGGAATGTGGACCGATAGGAAGGCGGAACCGACGGTATACCCACGGTGTACTACGCGAAGGGACCGACGAGATGTCCGTCGGTTATCCGTCGGTCGGCGTACCGACGGGATGCCCCGTAGGTTACCCGTTAGAATTCTGTGATGGTTAGGAAACAGAAGACCGATGGGGCGACGTCAGTTTTCCGTCGGAATTGTGCTGACGACTATGTTCTGGTCGGTCTTTTCTTCGGTATTGTCCGACGGAAAACCGACGGTATTCGGTTGGTTTTCCGTCGGTATTCTGGGCAGAATTTTCCAGATTCTGTTTTATTTCTGCACTAAACCTGGTCATTTATTTTATTGTTCAAATCCCAACCACGCCAAACAAAACAAATACCAATTCAAACAAATACCATGTCAAACAAACACTACATAACTTGAATTCCGATAAACGGAGTCTTAAGTTCCAACAAACGTAAGTAATTAAGTCTCCATCAACTAACAAACGTGCAAGTAATCCAAATATTAAAGTAGTCAGAGTATAAAAATATCCCAAGACTTGTGAAATTACAAGGTTTTAAATTCAAATTTTACCAAATTCAAAACACTTTATCCCCATCAACCTTCCTCCAACTTGTTCCCAGATGTGCTAAGGCGTATGGGCTGTCAATTAAATAAGAGAATATATTAGCATTCACGAAACACAAAATTCATTCATAGGATAAAATGCTTTGATTGATACAATCTAACAAATCAAGTATGAGCACAAATACACACATACCTCGGTCATCATCCTCCCCTGCGTGAGTCTCTTCATCCACGTTTACTGCGCATACTCGTTTTGCCTTTTTGTCCTCTTGCATCATCTCAAACATCTCTTTAATGGTATTTAAAGTTGTGTTTGGAAAGATTTGAGGTTTGAGATCTCATCTTCAACTTATTTCAAGGCGGGATCGTCCGGTGTAAATGTTAAGCCTGAGGTTTGAGAAGCCGACCCTGCACTAGAAGCCACGACGGAAGATGTCGCCGACAAATGGTTCAAACCTGTCAACAGCCCTTTCTTATTTCGACCCCCTTGTGCCTGGGTCCACAAAGAGATATCATCCGGTACAGAGTAGGTGTGATCCTCAATCATACACCTTTGTTGCTCTTCTCGTGCCTTCCGATATCTCACCTATATATATGTATATATATATACATATTCAAAAATTAGGTGGAATTATTAACTTAAATATAAGTGATTGCATAGTTATAAACTAAAACCAAAAGAATAACCAAAACCTGATACTATAGACGTTCATTTTTCAGGGGGAGCGTTCTCGATTACATTCACCCTATCATCTAGGGTGAAAAAGGTCAAGCCCTACAATGTTTTAGTGGTCAAACATTCGCCCTTAGCTTCCTATACAGAGAAACTTTTAGTGTTATCTCTCACACAAATATCAAGTCAGCAAAAAGTGAAGAAAAATGAGAGCAAAGCTGACAATTAGTTAATAAATTTGACTGTAACTGTTGGGATAAGTATCGGAATATTTATTGTAAGGACAAAAAAGTAACTTACATGCTTCTTAATAATTGTGTTGACACTTTGAGACCCCTCCCTCCCGCGTGGCACGCGCGCGTATGTCGGTGCTCCCGCTACAGATAATCTGTTGGCTTGATTTCTTTGGCAAACAACTTGGAATTCTTCGTCCTCCCACATCTCACACAGGTCATGATAAACTCCATCTAGCATCCACCTGGGCCTTACGGCCGCTTTTCCGGATGTCGTGGTATGTAACACCCAGTATTTCTGAGCCGATGGGTAAATTATGTGATTTAATTTAAGTTTGTATTTTATTTGAATTTATGTGATAATTTGTGCATTTAATTGCATTTTAAGTGCATTTCATTTAGTTCGATTGTAAGAGAATCGAACCCGGAACCACCTTGAACCGAAATAAATTAAACCGAGAAAACTAAGAACCAAACCTATGGCCATAAACTGAACCATTTCAGCCACTTAAAGTCTTGAACCCTTTTCATTCTTCCATATTTCCCATACTTAGCCAAAATTTCCAAGAAGAAGAAGAAGAGCAAGCCAAGCCATTGATCAATTTCAAATCATCATATCTCTTTCGTTTCTTCGCCAAATTTCGACCCCAAGTAAGTTTTGGAAACCCCATCTCATCCTCTATCTTTCCCTCCGATCATTTCTTCATGAAACTTGTTGCATGTATGATTTTGAGCATTGAAGGGAATAGTAAGGGTTTCATGTACATTTCTTGGTTTTGGTCATTTGGATGCATTGGGATAATCTTGGACTTCATTTATAAGTGCTATATGTTGCCTTTACTGTATTTCTTGCATGAGAATGGTGGTTGTGTGCATTAATGGCTTGTAGCCAAATGCGATCATTTATGCATTTGATTGGGGATTGAATCCCATGCCTTCATTTCTTGATTTCCTTGTTGCTTATGCATACTTAATTGATCTTTGCTTTATTGTTGATGCTTGTGGAGTGTTTTATCGGACCAATTTAATTGTTGTTGGTGATTTGGGATTGGACCCTGTTTTTTCCGCAACTTTCTGCCCAGAAATGCCCGTTTGGCCTCCCTGTTATTTTCGCAAACGCCCGTTTGGATTGGCTCCAGATTCAAAAATGTGTAATGCAAACAGTCGTTTGGATTTTAAGAAGAAAAGTGAAACGGCTGTTTAGTTTTGAAAATCTTTTACAGAAGGTTTTTAAATGCCCGTTTCGGTTTTGTTCTGGTTTTGCAAACGAGCGTTTGGGAAGCCAAATTTTGTTACATACGCAACTTGAACGCCCGTTTGGATTTTTCTTTGAAGATGGAAAACGGGCGTTTGGGATGCATTTTGACACCCCGACCTCTCGGCTATCCAGGTATGTCACCTCGAGAGAGTTTAATTCAGTACTTTTGTGAATTATGTGATTCGCATGCCTAAGTGTCAACGTGAATTTAATTATATTACGTGCGCTTAGAACTAATTAAAATGTTCTTGAGCTCAATTGCTCAATATTTGCCGAATTAGGATACCTAAATTTATTTAGGGTGTATTAGCCCTCGTGGCTCTTTGAGCTTGGGAATTCAAATTCGAATTCCGACCCTATCATTTAATTCGTTTCGACGATTCGGATTTAATGAAATTAACCGTTTAAATTTTTGAAGCCGTTTGATAGCCCTACCATTTTCAAATCCAATCCGTTCGGATCGGATCTTTTGACCCGACCCGCTTTGACTGGCCCATTTCTCTTGTCCCATTTCTCACGTGATCAAGAGGGAGAGAAAGAAGAAGGAGAAACCCTCCCCCATTTGGCCCCAAGCTTAGAGCTCAAGTGTAGCACCCCACACGTGAGGCACCACATCCCCCGTACTATGGCCCAACCTGAGTAACGAAACGGAGAATCCGCACCCGGATCAAACCACAGCGAACGGGTGACAAAACAAAACCCGACCTAAGCTAGGCAGAACGTAGACCCTGTCAAATAGAAACCAACCAACCAAAATACAAACAGCAGAAGATTAAAATCATACACATGCATTAGCCACGGGCCTGCAGAAATTAAACAAACAAATATAAACGAATTTGGGCTCCTCAGGCCTCTTTTCACATGCATAACAAAGCCGGCAAGGCAATTAAATAACTAAACATAATTGTACAAATTTAATCTTACGTAATTAATGAAATCCAACTTAAACAAATGCATATGCAAACTCCTAAAACAGACTCAGACTGACTGACACTGCAGACTCAACTCCGCCTCGCTCCAACTCCGAGCGAACCTGCAAACTAAAAAGTTGGGGAGGGAGAGGTGTCAGTCGATCCACTTGACTGAGTGAGGGGCTACCCACGCACGCTACGTATAAATAGGAGCAAAGCAAGTTCCAGACACATGCATGGTTCATGAACTAGGGGGATAGTTTTTGCAAACCAAAATTTTAGCCCGTGATACATACATATAGGGATTTTGAATCAAAACAAACTAAACAAAATCTGAGCTTAAATCAAATAAAACGTATCAAATCTTACTAAATCATAATAATTTGTATCCAAGAAGGTTCATATTTTATCTTACTTAGAAATCTATCCCCGTTTCATAACCTTTAACAGATCATACATACATACGTACATACATACATACAAGCATGCATACTCGGCGGGTACGAGCGACAGATTCCAATCCTGGGCGCCTCATAAATAGACATACAGAACATACAGAACATATAACCTCCTTCTCCAGTGATGGAAGGGCTGCTCGACCCTAACCATCCAGACAGATGAGGGGAGCACGAAGACTCAAACCCTCAGGTTCCCATTGTCCAAGCAAACCTCCTGGTGGACTCCGGGTTATTCCTTTACAGAGTGGAGACTGCGCTCAGGCTGATCCCGACGGCCCGTTGCCGTTCTTGGCTTCCTGACTCACAGACTCCGGGACCCATCAGAACAGATCGTAACTTATTGTAAACTTATCTTAACCCGCTACTAATCATAACTTACAGAACATAAAGATACGTACCTGGACCTTGCTGCAACTACACCTTAATTACCTCTCCGTGTAATTCCTTATCCGATTCCATTGCAAGCGCGCTCCGGTTCATGGTAGACACATGGTTTGAGGTGTAGTTGAGTGATACCAATGCATATTGAATTAAAGATAATTCAAATCATACACACAAGAAAGGCTATAGTTCGCATGCAAGCATAAGGGCACAAATCATAGGGTTTAACTATAACCTAACCTCACCTTACACCGATGAAGCTGAAAATCAAACTTGTGATTCACCCCGGAATCAACACGGACCACGAAATACCACCCGGGTGCACCTGAACAAACTGAAGACAGAATACGAACTTAGACTCAAAGATGAACCACCTTGACGCACGACATATGCATAAACACTCAGGAGATGCAAACACTTAGGCCAAGCTCATAATCAAATCAATTAAATGCAATTCAAGACATTACATAGCTCATCATATTCATTTATAATCATAAAATACGTTCACATGCACAACTAATGCATAATATAAAGTGGAGTAACAAAAAAGATGCATATGTGCTTCATGCAAACAACGCACATGGCTCAAGAAACAAAAGATGCATATGAGTGCAAGTACATACACATAAACAAGAAAAAACAAGTTAGGATCAAGTTTGGAGGTGGAAAGATACAATAAAAATGGAATAAAAACAAGAAAAAGGGTTCCGAGTACAAACGGGCAAAATCTGACAGATTTCCAAAACAGACAAGCTGTGGGAAAACGATCATATCTTGAGATTGGGAAATGGGAATTTAGTTTTTTTTCTTGGAAATGAAACTAGATTCATAGATCTTTCAAATGGCATATGGCTCAAATCATGGTTCAAAACGAGGTGAAAATGGCGTAGGCACGAAGTTTGATAATTGCAGATTCTCGAGAAAACAGTGGCACCAAAAAGAATGGATTAGATCTCCCAATATAGGAAAGATATTGATTTGATTCAAATTGGAAAATGTTCTAGACTTCAAAAAGTTTCCAGGGTTAAAATTTCAGGTCTTTCTGAGCTCGGATGAGGGGTCAACGAAGCAAAACAAACTCAGGCAGAAAACAGAGCAAAATCCACGGCCGTGGGAAATTATGCCTACAAAAATCCACGGCTGTGGAAAAAGGGCCAAAATGAGGTAGAATGTCGGGGACAAATCCACGCCCGTGGGTTTTTCCCCTTGAAATTTCCAAGCCCGTGGAAAGTTCTGGGACTGGAAAAAGACGGGAAAACAAGCTCTAAACCTTCCAAACCCAAATCCAAGCACCAAGAACTCACATAAGCACCACAATACAAGATATAGCACATATATATCTCATAAAAACAAGTCTTAATCCATGAATTCATCAAACCCACCAATTATATATATAACCTATACATACACATATACATTCACATATATATACACATATTCCACCAATTAAACCAAGGAATGGAAAGAGATTTTACTGGAAATGGAATGAGGGTGTCAAGGTGAGCTCGTGGTGGTCAAAGTGTTGCCGGATTCTTGCCGGAGCTTGATGCTTAGATTTTCCCCCTTTTCTTCTTAGATCTCTTGCTTTTGCCTAGAGTAGAATGAAGAATGAAGAAGAAGAGAGAAAGGTGATGGTGATGAAGCGGTGGTGCCGGAGAGATGGCGGAGGCGCCGGAGGTGGCGACTTGATGGCTTGGTGGTGGTGGTGATGGGGCTCTCTTGGGAGGAAGATGAATGAACCAAGAAGAAAAAATGAAGGAAAAGAATTGGGAGGGGGTTTTGTGCGTGAGATATGAGGGAAAGGGAGAGAGTTGATTAAAGTTCATGGGGTCCACAATTAGATATTTGTGTGTGTGATATTTTGTATGGTTTGGCTCGAATTAAATTACGATTGAGTTAGAACTATATTCCCGAATTAAATAAAAGGTATAAGAATCGAGTTTGGGAATTTACAAGAAATAAAAAGATAAAGCTCAGAAAAGGAATTGCGTGTTCGTGTGATTAAATTAAAATGAACAAACGGTTAGTCACGCACGTACGAAAATACAATTAAATCATACAAACGAATAATTAAGCACATATTTCACATAATTTTCATAATTAAACAATTAAATCATGTAGCTCTCAGCCTGACCACACTCTTGAAGCCTTACCTGGTTAGTCTTGAAGACGCAGGGCGTCACAATCTCACCCCCTTGAGAAGGATCTGTCCTCAGATCCTATGCCTCGAGTTCTGGACTCTAAGCACTACTTCTCCGTGTTCATCCTACGCGGGGTTAGCTACTCCCCAACAGGAATTAGTTCGGAAAAAGGTCTTCAAGCAACAGGGGTCTTGACTTCGCTAGAAGGCTTGTCCTCAAACTAAATCCAGTGTTAAGTGAGTAGTTCAGTCAGACTCGTACAACAAGAGGGTCCAAAGGATTCAACTCTCATCGCTTAAGTCCATTACGACCTAACTCTTGGGGTTCGGTTTGAAATGAGTCTGGTGTCTTAACAACCACAACTCACAACCAAGAACCTAACTGAACTCTCCAACGCTTCCAAAACCGGGATCAATGTTGAGTGAATTGAACCATTCTCAATGTACAGTGTTGATTGGAATTGGCTTCACAACACGACCCTTATCTCACCGAAAAACCTAAACTCTCTCGAAACTAAGCTGCCTCCAGCGGCAAGCTAACCAACAACATGCATACTCACTCACACGGCATGTGTAAGGAAGAAATCATCAAGCACATGCAACCACTAACAAAGAAAAAAAAATGATTTAATGTATGCATGATCATGAATGCTCAGGTGTACCGTGCACCGAAGATTCACAATTGGTGTTAATGTTCTCGTTGTTGTATGCAAAGCTTAACCCCACGGTTGGGTTGTTTTCTCAAATTCTCTTATCCTTAGCATCACTCGATATTTACTTAGTTCTAACTTTCACACACCCGATTCTTGATTGCCCCTTTATACTTGTTCCTTCACCGTTCCTTTTTAATTCTTGAATGTGTGCTTGTCTTGATGCACTAAAATCATTTCCTTGATGAACATTACCTGACGTTTCCACATTCTTAATCAACCTTCACAAGATATGATAATTTGGTCGAGCTTTCCTTTACCCAATATTTTCTTTGCTCTTGTTCCAATTTCGTATACACCCGTCATCCTTATTACCCAAGTCATGTTGCTCCAAAACTCCAACTTTTAAATTCTTGGAAGGCTGAGTTTGAATCCTTCCACAAGGAAATCAACGGTTTGATCTATTTGCACCGATCATTCCTCGAATTTACCTCTTGACCACTTGAAATTTCCCTTGGAACTTACTTCTTTAGATTTAAAGTTCACCGGTACTGCTATAATTTCTTGCTTCATCCTTAATATTCCCGTAGAATCTTGTAGCTTGTTGTAGCTCGTATCTCTATTATTCCAACTTGAAGTGGCTCTTTTTTTTTATCCCAACAGAAACCTTAAATAATTTCCTCGATCGTGCTCTCCCCCTTAAGAATTTCCTTCCCGGTCATTGAACTTAATCCATCCTCTTCTCGACCAAATTCTCGACTCTTTCAAAACCTTCTCCATGATACGCTTAACTGGGGGAGGGGGGGTTGTTGTGAATTTATTTCCTTTGCTCATATTTACTTTGAGATGATTAGTCGAAATGGCATATCACTTCTCTTGTTTCCATCTCCCATTCAAATCCTCCTACTCCCAGAATCTCATCCCAAATTTTTCCATTTGCCCCAAAACTCTTTCTCGGCATCAACATCACTCGATCATAGTAGCTTTTAACAACGAGGTACAAAAAGTTTCCTATAAATAAACATTAAACTATGCCTGTTGGTTAAGAATGCTCGGTGCATGTTACACGTTTTTAACAATCAAGACATGCAACAATTTACACTTAAATCAATCAAGTATATATACAAATTAAGGCGTGAAATAAATTAATGCAATAGATGATGCACGTGCCATGAATGCTATTACCATTCACCGTAGAAGCGAGCCTAAGCTCGGAAATTGGACCTCTTTTGGATTCTCGGAATTGTTGAGCATTTCCAACTCCCCACGGTCTTCTAGTCTCCCTTGATTTTCTTTGCATCCATCCATATGACAGATTTCTCATTTGACGGTTAGTTCTAATCCTTTTTTACCCGAACATTTGGTACTCCAATTCCTCCATCATCTATCTCGTGGCTCTTTAGTTTCTTCATTACTAATTCTCCACCGTAGCTTTATTTTGATTTCCATGGCCATCCTTCATTACCTAGTCATCTGACCTTTATATTGGTTGTCTCCAAGGTCCCAAAATTATTTGATCTTTAATCCTCCTTATCCAATGCAATCCTTACCCCAAAC
>JBBMKE010410949.1:0-11620 GCA_037834125.1 Lippia alba | reverse complement strand
AAAATTATTAAAAGTATATTAATTTCTTCAAAATACAAACATATGATATATGTTTTTAATTTTTATTAGAAATATGACTATATAAAATAATTAATTCAAAAATAAAAATATGTATAATAAAAATAAGGTGTTAATAGAATAGTACATATTTTTTAACAAAATGATCCCTGTATAATATGAAAATTACATTACAGTCCCTGAGGTATTTTGGTAAAACTACAATAATACTAAAATATTCAGGGGTATTTTCGGCAACACAGGCTGAAAATGTGACGGAACCCTAATTCCGTCAGGGGCCTCAGTCCAAACACAAACAGTAGGGGTGTATTTGTAATTTCTTCAAAAAGATGGACTACGTTGTAATTACCCCAAATAGCAGGGTAGTCAGATGTAAATATCCCTAAAAATTAATAATAATAACTTAAAATTGATTAAAGATACTACAACTCATAGATGATAACGGTTTTTGACGATTGATGTTCCCTTCAATTTGCTCCCAAGTTTTTACGTACAAATACTAATATGGCCCCTTATTAAAGAAAAAAACTAAAATTTATTTTGGAATAATAATATCCACTATTGAGTCTAGTAATTAAAACATTTCGGTAAATTATAGATAAGTTTAAAAATAGACAATTGAATAAAAAAAATTAAATCTTTTATATTAGAAATTAAAATTCGAATTTCCAACATTTTATTAAAATAATATGTATTAAAAATTAAATTTTTTGGTGATATCAATTTGACATATTAGAATTACCTACCTGATCTATGATATCTTTTATCTCTATAATATTATATGATATACTATCTATACAATAAGATGCCTTATACTAATTTTTCCTTGCATACAACATGATACATTAATTTTTTCCTAAAGTGTTTGCCACACCATAGCAAAAAGTTCATACTTTTAATTATTTTCATATTCGAACAAAAATAGAGTTATATCTAATATATACATATACATATAACATTTATTATATATAATAGCCAGTAAATTTTATACATGTTAATTACTTTACTTTCAATAATATATATTTGTATTTTGAAAAAATAATTTTGAGAGAACTAATTGGGAATGTGCATTTCGAATTTAAAAAAAAAAAATTAGAGAGGTGGGGTGGGGTTTGTGTGTCTATGGGGTGGGTGGGGGTGGGGCGGAAGAGGGGGGGGCTTGAGACCCCTTGGCCTTAATTGGCTCCGCCCTTGCAAACATGTCAACCCCAACCGATACCAACCAAGAAATCTCACTATAGATTCCAAACCTGCTGCACAACAATATTCCAGCTCTACCAGCCATGCCCAAGGGTGGAAGAAGTAACGGGCACTCAGATGGCACTAGATACCAACCAAGAAATCTCACTATAGATTCCAATCGTGTGTGGCTACTGTGGGAAGACGAAGCACACGAAGAGCAGTGCTTCAAAATTGTCGGGTATCTGGAATAGTGGAAGTCCATTGGAAGACCGACGCCAAAGGAACGGCAAAAAGAGATAGTCGGCAGGCCAACGCCACCATCTCAGATAGAGGAGCAAGCTGTAGGTCTCAGCCGGAACCAGCCATGCTAACGCCGTGAGCTCCGTCGGCAAATCTGGTATAGAGAAAGAATGAGTTGGCAACCAAGGTAAAGGGTTTGGGGGTAATGACCCAAGCTGTAATTTCCTTTTCAATATAAATAACCAATTTGCTATCAGGCCTGAAAAGATTACAAAACTACAAAATGACCCCCAAATAAGAGTTCTAAAAATTAACCCCAAATCCACAGTCAATCCACTGGTTGAGTAAACTTGATCCTACCACAAAAATACGAGCCTTACACCCAAACTAAATCAAATAAATTATGTCGTGGATCCTTGACTGAGGAGCGACCGATATAATGACCTTTGACCCATCCGATATATTAAACCTAGTTACCCCAAACAGACCTCATATCCAAATGGCAAATGGTAACTTGGCAGTGGTTGAAAAGGAGGGCTCAGTTTCTATCTCACCAAAACTGAAACTGAGAAACTGTCTTTATGTTCTTTCGTTATCTTGTAAATTGTTGTCTTTAAGCCACATAATGAATGAACTGAACTGTGTGGTGCTAATATATCCTCGTTTCTGCTTGATATAGGACATTCATACGAAGGAGATCATTGGGCGTGGTACTGAGTGTGACGGACTCTATTATATTGACGAAGTGGAGACCCTCTCTAAAGCCTTTCTTTCAACGGGTACAACTAATACACAAATTTGGCTCTAGCACCGATGTCTTGGTAATCTTTCATTAGGGTATCAGTGACTGGTATTTTCTACTCTTTTTCAGAATAGGCGGTCTTTAAGCTTGTCTTGTGAAACATGTCTTGGTACTAAGAGCCATATGAGTTCTTTTAAGCCCAATAACACTCGGGTTGAATATGTGTTTTCTTTGGTATATCCGGATGTATGGGGTCCTGCCCCGGTTACAAATCAAAGTCAATTTCGATACATGATGTGGGTTTACTTTATCCGCCACAAATCTGAAGTTTATGTTACCTTTGTTGCTTTCTTTAACATGGTGCAAACCCAATTTAACCACAAAATCAAGGTACTCTAGTCATATAATGGACGAAAATATATTAAACAACATATGGGTAGTTTCTTCAGAGAACATGGCCTTATCCACCAAACCTCCTGTCCAAACACCCCTCAACGGAATGATATCGCTGAATGGAAAAAAAAACCCTCCTTAAAATAACACGAGCTATAATGACTGAATCCAACTTACCAAACGACTTCTGGCCCGAACCTGTTACCACCGCAACTTACCTTAAAAATTGATTACCTTTAAAATCTTGGACCAAAAGATACCTTTATCAGTTTTCCAAAACCAAACTAATGAGCTACCTCACCTCACCCTTCCATTTCAAATATTTGGGTCCGTCGTATTTGTCCATATTCCAAAATCTGATCGGACCAAACTCGACCGTTATGCCACTAAATGTGTCTTCATTGGGTATGCACTAAATCAGAGGAGGTATCGTGCTATAATCCAATCACCTGTCGTATTTATGTCACCATGGATTGTAGCACCTCACACGTGAGGCACCATATCGTCCGCACTAGAGTCCGACACGTGTAACGAAATAGGAAATCCGCACACGTATCAAATAATAGAGAACGAGAGACAAACAAAACTCACTCCTAAGCCAGGCGGTCTAGACCCTCAATCAGAGTGCGAATTAATCGAAAGCGCGGAAGCAATAAATTAAACTAGTATACAAATCCCAAGATCACATATTCAAATGAAGTCTCCCATAAGCATGATAAAATTTACATCAATATACAAATGCCTATCCAAGGCCAAAATTTAATATTCAAGTATTCATAACATATCCATAAGTTCAGAAAATACAGAATAACCAATACAGATGCATGTGAGACTCGAGCTATACTACAAGTGAGACACAACCACAGACTTACCGCCTAGCTCAACTCCAAGTGTACCTGAAAACTCAAAGAAGGGAAAGAAAAGAAAACACGACTGAGGGTTAGTCCTAAAGACCAGTGAGGGGATAACACACACACCCATAATACGTATAGTGCAATGCACTTATTAAACTTAAACAATCCATGGCCCGAGAATGGTTTTTGCACGCCAAAATGCTTTCCCATGATAATATATATATACATATAGTTTGAAGATAAAAAGAAAGGCCGAAGGCCAAAACACCAAATTTTAGTTAATTATGAGTCCATCCTCGTTCCATAGATTCAAACACACACCCACGACTCGGCGAGTACGAGTCTTCAACTCCAACTTCTCAGAAACCAAAGCAAATGAAAACCAAACACACAAACCGACCAACTCCGGGTGATAGAAGGGTTAACGGCCCTAACTATTGGCAAACACATGAGACAGGGTTTAATCACTTTCCTAAAACCTTCGGCGGGGTTACCACCGGCTCAAAAGGAAGCCCTTCCCCAAACTCCAAGGGTTAGGCAAACCTCTCAAAGTGGAAAATGTTGATGGGAGAGCTCGGCGACCCCTCGGTTGTCCCGAGATACCCAAAGCAAACCACAAAGCCTTTCTTTCAAAGCTCACTTCTCGCACACACACACGCTAAACACCAATTTTAAAGAAATAAGGCAAAATAATTCATACATATGTATAAAAGCGTTTTCCAATACCCATAACAAACGGGACAAACCTCCAAAGTACATATCTCACACTTATTTAACCTATTATATACGTAACTTGCATGCGGCCTTCAAATCACATAGGGTTTTAGGTCAAGATAACTAAAAGAACAAAACCTCACCTTCAAAGTGCATAGTGGAGACAAAAAGGATATACTCGGGCACCTACGGGACAGTCTCGTCACCCTTGGGACCAACCTCTGAACAAAACAAACAACAAGGGTTGAACTTAGACTCAATATGAACCAAATCTACGCTCGGCAGATGCATATGTTTATGAATGATGTGAAAGAATGGGACGAAAATGCAATTAGGTCAAATAAGGTATATAAATACATATGAAAGCATAAATCGAAAACGGGCAAGTAAATCATGCTACCAACTTGATACAATGTTTATACATACCATATAACAAGTTAACAAAGCATACAAGTTATAAAAAAAGCAAGAAGTACCGACGAGAGTAACCAAAATACGAAAGAACGACCGCCGCCAAAGGACTTAAGGTTGCAGGCCGTGTCATAAAACCTTCATAAATGGACATGGCTGTGTTGTGTAGTTGGCTAATAATTTTGAATTCTCAAAGCCCTGACACAGCCGTGTTAAAAACATGAAGAAAATAGACACGACCGTGTTGTCTTAAAATCCAATTTTTCGAACGCACAACATGGCCGCGTCCGTGTTGCTTTTAAAAACAACACGGCCGTGTTGGCCTTCCCCTGCGTGAAAATCAGTCCTTAACAGCCATCATTCTTCCATATTTTGGGTAAGGTTCACCTCAACAACAACCAAAACAAATTCAAGCAATAACCACTCAAAGATCAACATACACAAGCCTCAAACACTCATTCAGACAAGGGATGTATCAAATGATCAAATACCGAACTTCAAGCTTAAGAAACCTTAACCTCATTAGTGGGAAAACTTCAATTCCTCAACTACCACTCATGTGAAGCACATATTAGCATTCAAGGAGTCATTTAGAGCTTATTGCATCAACCAAAACAAAAGAAATCAAGTTCAAACACAAAATGGGCTCCAACCATAACTATTACACATCTAAGCCAAACCCTACGCTCCACACTATCAAACTCAGCATTTAATCACTTAGAAGAAGGAGGAGGAGATTCAAAAACCAAGCTTACCTCTTGATGATAGAAGGGATTGAAGAGGTCTTGAGCTCAAAATAGGTGAAAGGGGTACTCTTCTCTTCTCTTCCTCCTTGGTCTCAGTTTGCTGCTGAAAAGGGAATAATTTGAAATAAAAATGGGTCCGAGTTGCTGAAAATAAAAAGGAGAATGAGTTGGAAGTGATTGGGTCCAAGTTTCATCCCATTTGGACCAATATGGAGAGAGTTAGGGGTAAATTAGTAGGCAAAGGTGCTTTAGGTGTGAGGCTTCTTTCCGACGAGGTTTTGAGGTTATTAACAACTCAGAAAAATATGAGGCTTGATCCATTGAACCCGGTTCGCCGAAACGAGCTCAACAGAGGTGACGAAATTCGAATTTGAATTCCCGAGCTCAAGATATGCTGCCCGGAACTCAAGGTAACTAAATGCCTATTAGTTCCTCTATGTACCGTCTCCAAACAACGAGCTAAAAACCAACTCAAACAAAACCGAAAATACAAAACGAGCACATAATTGGAATCTTCACTCATGCATAAACGACATATCAAAATATCACAAAATTCCAAACACGGTTCAAACATGAACGTCAAGCATAACCGAAGCACTTATGCATAAACCTCAAGAATTCCAATTAACACTTAGACATATAATTCCAAATATTACAAGAATAAGTAATTAATAAATTTAAAAGCACATTTAGCACACCCATGACGACATACTTGAAAGTCCGTACGAGCTGGATGTCACATGGACTGTGATTTTCTCAAGACCGAGCACTACTATCTTACCCAGTATAGTGTTCAGGGCGAGGGTTCAAGTGAATTTGTGTGCTGGTTAAGCGGTCCCGACCCAATTGATCTCCATCCCACATCAAGGGCAGAACAAAACAACGGCGATCTCAGTACCACCCTCACTAATTCTTCTCTAGATGATGTCTTAAACAAGACAACTGAACCTATGAACTTCACTCTCTCGGTTATTCATAACAATGTTGATACCACAAGTGTTGTTGATACTATTTATGAGAATGCAGTAGATCACAGTTATATTCTGCCACAGAGGCATACGCAGGGAGTAACTTATAACAGATATTCACCAGATCATACATCCTGGTCAGACAGGTATCCGGTAGGAAACATGGTCAGGAGAGCATGTCCGCTACTACAAAGGCGTTCTTTGGCAATCTATGTAAGGAGGAGATCCCGAGAACGGCTCAGAAGGCCACTTAAAATGAGAAGTAGCGGAAGGCCATGAGAACTGAGATGGATGCCTTGATAAAGAATGATACGTGGGAGAAATGCAGGTTACCCAAAGATAAGAAATCGATCGGATACAAGTGGGTATTCATTGAGAAACACAAAGCTAACGACTCAATCGAGAGATACAAGGCCCGATTGGTGACAAAAGGGTACATGCAAACCTTTGGGATTGATTATTCCCAGACCTTCTTTCCAGTGACAAAATTGGATATAGTTAGAGTCTTGCTGTCAGTAGCAGCTAATGAAAATTGGCCACTTAATCAGTTTGCTGTGAAAAATGATTTTTTACACGGCGATCTGACTAAAGAGGTGTATATGGAGCCTCCCCCAGGGTTCACGGGGAACTTCGAGGAAAATGAAGAGTGCAGATCCCGCAGGACCGTGTATGGACTCAAGCAGTCACCGCGAGCGTGATTTGGCAGATTTACAATAGCAACGTAATGTTATAGGTACATACAAAGTAACTCAAACCACACCCTGTTTCTTAATAAATGGGAAAACCTAATAAAATGTTTGATCATTTATGTGGATGACATAATTATAACAGGGAGTGACGTGGAAGAGATGGATCAATTTCGGGAAAACCTCTTCAAAGAATTTGAGGTGAAGGATCTTGGGGGTTTGAAGTATTTTTTGGGCAAAGAAGTCCTACGATCAAGGAGGGGGATATTCATATCACAGAAGTATGTTCTTGACTTACGGGCAGAAACTGATATGCTCGATTGCAAACCAGTAGACACCCCGATACATGTTAATCACAAGCTCAAGATAGAAGAAAGTTAAGAATAAGCAGACAACGCATGATATCAGAAACAGATTTATCTATCTCAAATAAGACCTAACATTGCTTATGCGGTAGGGATCGTTAGTCAATTTATGGACCAATCTCAGAGACAACACATAGAGGCTATGGTTCGAATTATACAGTATCTAAAAGGTACCGCATAGAGCAGGGTCATGTTCAAAAGACACGGGCATTTAGACATGGAAGCATACACCGATGCAGATTGGGCAGGGAAATCGAATAACAAAAGGTCCGTCTTGGATTCTTTACTTTTGTTGGAGGAAATGTGGTAACATAGATAAGCAAGAAACAGAAGGCCCTGGTTTTTTCCAGTGCTAGGCAGAATTCAAGGGCATCGCAAAAGGGATGATGTAGATTATTTAGCTAAGGAAGCTAATGACCGAAATTGGCATGGCCCCTAAGGGCCCAAGTTGGCTGAAATCCGATAACAGGATTGCAATCAGTATCTCAAAAAACTTGGTACATCACAATAGAAGCACGTGGAAGCCGATCGACACTTCATAAAAGAAAGTGGAGAACGAACTTTTGAGATTCCCTTTGTCAGATCAGATGACTAATTAGCAGATATTTTGACTAAAGCAGTCACCAGTCAGGTATTTTAGATGACACTAGACAAGTTAAGAATTGGCGACTCCATTACTTAACTTGAGGGGGAGTGTTAGAAAGGTCAATATGTCTATATTTGGGCAAGATTTGACTTTCGCTACTACGGCGGGATTAAATCCCTAACTTAGGGGATATTGATTAGTTGTAGGTGCTATTTCTTGGGTCTCTGTAAATTGTGTGACACACAGAAAAAGATAATGAATTCAATAAATATTTCTCCCGATTCCATGTTCTAACAATTACATTTAACTTGGAATAATTATGAACAGCCCCTGAGATATGGCGAAATTACAAAGTCCCCCCTAAAGTTTGATAAATTACGAACACCCCCTAAAGTTTGCACTCTCTCACAAATTTGAAACATTGTAGTCTTTCTTCATAAAGTTAAGATTACTCAATCAATTAGTATAATAAGAATCATCCGTCTCCAACAAACACAAAATAATCAAAGTATCCATTATCGATGTTTCTTGAAGAATCTTGAGAATCATGGACATTATACATTCATAATACCGTATTATCCAAGAATGAAAGAAAGACTCGCTAACTGCATATGGAATTGTGAATAAATACTATTTATTGTGGTTATCTTCTGTGCAACAACCATTACAATGAAGAAAAGATGCGAATATTTAGAATCTGCAACAGTGTAAGCGCACGGTACTTGGAGGGTCATGGTTTTCTGATTTTAGGGGGAATATTGCAAAAATGGTACACCAACTGTGGCCATTTTGAAGTTTTGTTACAATATCTTTTCCGGCAACAAATTTAGCCCACAATTCGAAAAAAGTTGAAAATAATGCAAATTTTGGCCGGAGCCCATAAAAGTAACCGAAATCTGTCCTGTAATCTGACGTGGCAAGATTTTTAATTGTGTGGCAAAACCGCCACGCCACAACAGAAACCACCCTACAGGAAAAATTGCAAAAAATGGTATACCAACTCTACCGTTTCAACGAATTTGGTACAATAAATTTTCCGGTGGCAAATGTAACCCATGTCTGTCAAAAAAAAAAAAAAAAAATTCTTATTTTGAAAAATGCATATTTATAAAAAAAAAAATCTCTTAAAAAATTCATATTATATATTGAAAAAATCATATAAGTAATAAAGAATCTAATAAAATGCCAACAAAAAGGATTGAATTTTATTTATAATAAATAATAGTTGCTATATTTTAAAATATAAATATCATACCATAATTATAAAATAAATAACTCTTAAAAAAAAAGTTAAAAAATTAGAGAATAAATTTTATTAATTTTAAAATATAAGTATTATATTAAAATTATAAAATTAAAATATATTAAAAATTCATATAGAATAACATAATTATTAAAATAATATTAAGAAAATAACTAATCTCCTTTAAAAAAATAAAATATAAGAATATTAAGAAAATAATTAATCTTCAATTTAAAAATAATTAATCTTAGTCTTTGATAATTGAACGACGAATTGTAAAGGTGATGGGGAATTTTTCACAATCGTAAGAATTTCATTGACGAAGAACGCCGATCATCACCATCTCCGGCTGCTTTTAGTTGTTCTCCAACCAGATCCCTCACATCTAACATAGCGCACCACCACCAAATCCGCGGCCACCATGACATCAACATCGGCGCCACTACCATAGGTAGCTTCCAGTCCCCCTCCAGCCAGATCTGCCACCACGAGGATAGTCCACATCCACCTCCATCACCAAATTCGCTCTCAACCAACAAATCCACTACCATCACACCAAAATCCTTGCTATTCCACCTCCACCTCCACTACCAAATTCGCTCATGACCACCAAATCCACCATCATCACACCAAAATCCTTGCCAAAACAAATACATTTACACGCAAGAATGGGTTTGTGTATAATCGGATGAGATCAGAGGCGGGAGAGCAGGTGGAGGGTGGCACTTGAGGTATTCTAGGGTTCTTCAATTCATCTTCCTTTTTTTCCCTGTAGGGTGGTTTCTAATGTCGCAGTAGCGGTTTCGCCACACAATTAAGAATCTTGCCACGTCAGATTACGAGTCAGATTTTTGGCGACTTTTATGGGCTCCGGCCAAAATTTGCATTATGTTGCAACTTTTTTCGAATTGTGGGCTAAATTTGTTGCAAGACAAGATATTGTACCAAAACAGCTGGACTTCCTATCTAGTCGATACCTGGCTTATCAAGATTTCTAACACTAATGTGTTATACATAAATGCTTGCTACTATGTGTCGTGTGTGTGGATTTTGTGTTTGTTCTTACTTACTTACTTACACTGGGAATGGAAAGGAGCTAGAAATGGTGTCTGATAGATTAGAATCACAAGTCTCAAAGGACTCCATTTTGCTTGAATTTATTTGTTTGCTGCTCATTAATAGTGTTGATCTCTTTTATTTCATCATCGTGGATATTCTCCATTTCCTTGCTTCCTCTTTCATCATCCTTCAACCACTAATAAAACAGTTAATTTCCGCATTACATTTTATGTATTTCTCTTTTATTTTAGGGAAAATTACATTCAGGTACCTTGAGGTTTGCTCTAATTACAAATCAGTCCCTCTTCTTTCGATAATTACATATTAATCCCTAAAAACACTGTTTCAATTACATATCAATCCCTGCAGAAGGACTGATTTGTAATTAAAATAGTATTTTTAGGGATTAATATGTAATTATCAAAAGAAGAGAGACTGATTTGTAATTAAGGCAAACCTCAGGGTACCTGAATGTAATTTTTCCTAATTTATAATATGTATATACAAAATTATTTCTAATTAAAAAGTAGTAACATAATTATTATTTCGGCCCCCTATGATTTATTTTTTTGGAATATTGTTGTTCACTCCTTGTTAAATATGCCTTCAACATATATAACTTGATTTTTGTTAGTGTGAAATGTGATTTTATTTGTGATTGTTATCCAACGTGTTAGTAAACATCGTGTTGTGTTTATGTAATTGAAGATTTTATATAACGAAAAACTAATCCAAAATACTTCGTGCACTGGAAATTATATATTTAAGAAACATGTCTTTTTACTGTCAATATATATAAAATTACATCTTGTTACCTTGCTAGATAGGGTAATTACATTGTAGTCCATCTTTATTTGAAAATTATAATTTAATCCCTGGATGTTATGGACCATTTGTGATCCCTCAATTCCGTTAAAGTTCTGTTAGGGTTGGGTCTATCCTTCCGTTAATTTAATGAATAAAATAACAAATTCATCCCTACAATATACATCTTCCAACAAAATTATCCCTATATATTACACATATAACAATGCAGTCCTTGGAGATCTAACGGAACCCTAATGGAATAGAGGGATCACAAACGACCCATAATATTTAGGGAATAAATTATAATTTTTGGATAAAGATGAATTACATTGTAATTACCCGATCTAGCAGGGTAGTCAAATATAATTTTCCCTTATATTTATTGTTGGATAAATTCTTTAGGGCAAATTACATTTGGGTACCCTACTAGATAGGGTAATTACAATCTAGGGGCAATTACAAAAGGGTCCCCTGAGGTATGACCTAATTACAAATCAGTCCCTTCTGTTTCAAAAATTACATACAGACTCCTAAAAATACTGTTTCAATTACAAATCAGTCCAGAATCGGGGGTTAATATGTAATTGAAACAGTGCTTTTAGGGGT
>JBBMKE010410939.1:0-11620 GCA_037834125.1 Lippia alba | reverse complement strand
CTAAGTGCTCATTAGCCTCCTTTTCATCACTAACTGAAAATGAAATGCGTATGCATGCCAATTAAATCCAAAAATGAAATACGAACACATGCACACGTTCAAAATACGCATATCCATCACATAATCAAATTCCACCAAACTCCGCATCCAATACGCAAAGAATCGACACACAACCTTTTCATTCATGTGCAAGTTATTCAAGCATTCAATTAATTCAATCAAATCACTTATCCCAAATAATCTCAAATATAAGAAATGCAAAGAGAATTCCATTAAATCATATAAAAGCATAAATAAAGGAATTTAAATTGCACAATTAATATCACATACATCAAACTTGAGCCGCCGAAAGATCGGGGCGTTGCAAACGTGGTCTTCTCTTGGTCTTCCGGTGCGACGGGAATTTGATAAAATCCTGAGTATCCATCAAGGCAACAATAATGTGTCTTTCCCGAAAGCCTTTTGAGCATTTGATCAATGAATGACAAGGGAAAACGGTCCTTCTTGGTGGCTGCATTCAACCTTCTATAATCCATGCACACGCGCCAACGGTTTTGCACTCTCGTTGGTACCATTTCTCCGGCTGCATTCTCAATCACGGTTATACTTGTTTTCTTGGGAACAGCTTACACAGGACTTACCCATCGAATGTCCGAAATGGGGTATATGACGTCGGCATCTAAGAGCTTGAGGATTTCATTCTTCACCACCTCCATCATTGGAGGATTCAATCTTCTTTGACCTTCCCTACTTGGTTTGCAATCCTCTTCCAAGATAATTTTATGCATACACGTAGATGGACTCAAGCATTTTATGTCTACAATGGTCCACCCCAAGGCTACCTTGAATTCTTTAAGAACTCGTATCAATTTGTCTTCCTTCAAACTTGGGAGTTTATTTGAAATAATCACTGGAAGAGTCTCTTCATCACCTAAATACGCATATTTAAGGTGTGATAGCAGTGGTTTAACCTCCAAATTAGGGACCTGTACAATAGAGATAAGTAATTTAGTATGCGAAACAGTCAATTTGTTACAAGAAATGTTGTGCTTAACAAGTTTAGGAGCTTCCAATGCATACACAACATCATAAACACCTCTCTTATTTTATACTTAGCTTCTAGTTTCTTAAGATTATCAATATAAAGGCTATTACATAATGCTAAGTAAAGCTCATCATAATGATCCAATTTCATGGTGGTTTATGTTAGATTGTCAATAACATCAATGGAAGAAACATTGAAAACATTTTTAGAAGGATATTTAATAGCATCATAAACATTAAATTTAATTAGATCCCCATCAAACTCCATTGTTAACATTCTATCATGGACATCAATCTTTGCTCTTGTTATGCTAAAAAATAGTCTCCCAAGCAGCAAATATGTAGACCTTGAAGTGTTGTCATCCTCCATATTGAGCACAAAGCAATCTGCAGGAAATACCAAGTTATTAACTTGTACAAGAACATCTTCCAACACACCTTCCGGATGTACAATGGACCTATCCGCCAGCTATATAATAACTCTTGTTCCCTTCAAAGGACCAATGCTAAGTGAAGGATAGATAGATAAAGGCATAACATTTATTGAGGCACCTAAATCATACATAGCATGCTTTATACCTATATTACCTATCTTTCATGAAATTGCAAACATACTTTGATCCTTACATTTAGGTGGGAGTTTTCTTTGAAGTACGACTGATACATTTTCTCCCATTCTCACTTTTTCATTTCCTAACAGTTTTTTTTATTTGTACAAAGATCTTTAAGAAATTTAGCATACCTTGGAATTCGTTTTATAGCATCAAAGAGTGGGATATTCAACTCAACCTTTCGGAATGTGTCCAGAATTTCTTTCTCTTCCTTAGCTTTTTTATACTGTGCAAATTGTTGAGGAAAAGGTGGTGGAATCATCAGGGGTTTGGGCTGCACAGAAGGTTCTGCTTGTTGTTCTTTTTCTAAGCTATGATCATTGCTTAAGCCCTTACCTACTGAATCAGCATCAGCATCAAAATCTGCTCTGTTTTTCCACTACCTTGTCCTTCTTTTTGCTTTCTCACAGGCAATTCCAGCTCTTTTCCACTCCTCAGGGTAATAGCACTAACATTTTATCTAGGATCAATCGTTTGGGATGGCAATTTTCCCTTGTTTTCAAGCTTGCTAACTGAAGATGCTAGATGTCCCAATTGGTTGTCAAGGTTTTGAACAGTGGACTGAAATTACTGCATATTTGCTCTTATTTCCTACTGAAATTGTTGATTTTTAGTCATAAAAGCCTTAAACATATCTTCTAAAGACATATCTGAATTAGAGCTTAAAGGCTGCTGAAAATTGGCTTGTTGTGGCTGAAAATTCTGTTGTGGGTGGAAATTTTGAGGTGGTCTTTGCATTGATGGCCTTCCTTGAAAGTTTTGTTGTCCTTAAAACAATTGAGGCCTTGGTGCATAGCTAAAATTAGGATGATCTTTCCAGCCCGGGTTATATGTATTCGAATATGGATCATACTTTCTTTGTTGAAAACCTCCTCCTATTGCACTCACATATTCAGTGCCATCTCCTAGAAGTGTTGGGCACAAATTTGTGTGGTGATCGGGGGCTCGTACATATTCCACAAATAAAAGATTGTGTTAAATTTGCCACAACTAGATTCTGCACCAAAGTTGTTAACCTATTTAATTGACTTTCAATTGAAGTGGAGCTTACCTCATTTACCTTTCTCGGTGTATCATGATGAGTGCCAAACTGTTGAGAGTTAGCAGCCATGGTAGAAATTGACTGCCTAGTTTTATTTAGATTTTTGTTCAAAATTTCACCAAAACTTGTTGCATCCACCATTCGCCTTTCCATTGGAATTAAACCTTCATAAAAATATTGGATCAAAGTTTACTCAGAGTTTCCATGTTATGGAGAACATGCCAAGAGTTTCTCAAATCTTTCCCACTAATCATGGAGAGTTTCAGACTATTTTTGCTTGATTGATGATAATATCTTCCTTCGTGTGGAGACAACTCTGGATGTGGGGGAACAATTTCTCCAAGAAAGCCGAAGCCATGGCTGTCCAAGTTGTGATTGACCCTAGAGGTAAATAATACAACCATTCTTTTGCATTATCAGCCAATGAGAAGGGGAATGCTCTCAATTTAATCTGCTCCTCCGTGACTCCATTTGGCCTCATGCTAGAGCAAACCACATGAAACTCTTTAAGGTGTTGATTTGGATCTTCATTCTCTTTGCCTCTGAACGTGGGAAGTAAGTGGATCAAACCTAATTTTAGCTCAAAGTTAGTTGTCAAAGTAGGCAATGTAATACATAAAAACTATGGAGCTGCAGGTTCTGCAGCTACCTGCCTTAGTGTCTAATTGTCTGTGGACATGCTTACGGGATGACCATAGCTTACGCCTCTGATATCTGCACCAGAAAATAAAATGACCAAACAGGGGAACTGATCTTCTTCCAGAAAACTGCTACTGCCAACTTGTTGCCTGCGTATTCTGGCGTCCTTTCTGATATGTCTTAGTATCTTCTCAATCTCAGAATCGTAAGGAACTAATTTCTTGGAATATCCAGACCTGGTCATACAAGAAAATACAAACAATTAAATCTAGTCCCCGGCAACGGCGCCAAAAATTTGATGGTTGCCGAATACACCAAATAATAACCTTCAATCTCTAATACACTACAAATAGAGTATAGCAGCAAAGAGTCGAACCCAAAGGACTAGCAGTTTATATATTTCACGAAATGACAAAGAAATATCCACAAGAAATGTTCACAATAGGGGGGTTTATATATTAAACAAACTACAAGATTAAACACTAAATCAAGGACGACAAGTAATTGAAAACTGATAATTTAAGACCGAAATAAATTGATTTAGAGATAGGTTATCCTAGCCAAGTTGTTCATATAATTCATACAATTGATTCGATCATTGATGTAATATTCAACTTCAATTTTTTGATAGATCGGCTATAGTGGTAACAAGCTCTACACATCTAATCCTTTCTTAATTTTACAATGATTATGAAATGCTCACTAATCCTCTTCTTGTCACAAAAGCAGTCTTAAAGATATGATCCTAAGATTTAACCACGTGATAGCATTAATCATGAAAAGGATACTGATCCTAACCAACAAACTCAAGAAGCTTGGAATGTTTAAGTTATTATACATGCATCTCATCACTATCAAGCAAACATGGAGGTAAGCCTTCAGTGATGTGTAACTCTTAGGCACACTTACATGACAATTACGGATCAATTATTTGTGCATTCGAATAAAACAAGTTTCAAGACAATAGTTGATCAGAAAATCATCCCGAAAGTGAGTTCAAACCATACAATCAAGATACATGCTTAGATCTCACAAATCTAAATTATGAATCAAAGATATATGCTTAGATCTCACAAATCCAAAGTATGAATCAAGATATACAAAGAGATTAGATCTGCATAAATTCACTTAGATCTCACAAATCCAAAGTATGAATCAAAGAAATAACTCAACTAGGATAAAATTGACTTAGTTGTTGTACATACTTGCAAAAAGATCAGGTAATAAACTGTTTCAGAACTGAATATAAGCAAACTAAGTTTATCTACACAAGAGAGTTCATAATCTACACAATCCTAAGCATAAACATTAACTAAAAAGAGAAGAAATGAAAAGAAACGCTTGCTGATCATAACAAGGGAGAAGTCCCCTGTTTTCTTTCTGTTCTTCAGCTGCTACGTGCTTTCCTTCTTCAAAGGGAAAACTGAATATCTTGCTCCCTTGTAATCCTTGCTTATAAGCTTGGTAATCTCAATTTGGGCACATCATTCAAGGCAAATATTCTTTAGAATCCCTAAGTCTGATTATTACATGTCTTGAGACGCAAAATGTTGAGTAAAGCAGTTGCAAGCAGGTCAATATGTCAAAAAGTAAAAGTCAGCCGCAATATTTGACTTTGGTGAGGTGCTGCTACGTCACCCTTAGCTTAAGGGATGGTCAAGGCTTGAAGGTCATGACTCATGTCTTTTTCTGCATTTGTAAATTCTTTTGATCAAGATTCTGCATAATCCTTCTTTCCAATGTAATTATAGACCTATAATGTCATATTTAAGCAAAATTTAGTAGATTTCCCGTCAAATATAGAGAAAAAATTAAAGCAAATTAAGCACTAATTACACACTAACACTTATTTAAAAGATAGACTTATAAACTCTATAATGTCGAAAGTTGATCTTGAACTGCATAGTGAGCTCGTGGATCTCTTCGATATTGTCAGCATAATTACGGATATTAATTAGGTTTGCATTTTTTTTCCATTTTATCTCGTAATGCGGTTTTCGATTCACATTGATTCGTTCAATATTTTTTCCTTTGCGTCGGACTTTGTTTTCTCCGATTTAATGTAAGTCTAGCCGGTGTGGTAGTTCGTCAATGAATAAATAGATAAATAAACTCCATAACATCTTATAAGTACTGTTAATAAAAAAAAATTGACATACACTTTAAAGAACTTTTATTTTATTAGACATTTTTATAAGCTCAGTCAAATATTCACGGACTAAACTAGTTTGTTAGTGCTTAGGCTGTCGGATCATAATTTTCAATAAACTCTTTTCTCAATTATAAATATTTATTAATTACTAATATACATGTATGCATGTTAGTTTGTCTATAAAATTCATATCCTGATTCTCTGTCCCGCATGATTTAGAAATTCGGTATTCTCAAGTCTGTGTACATACAATTAAGATCTAAGTGCTGAACAAAAAAAAAGAATGAAAATCTAAGTTTTCCTCATTATTACACGAAAAATAAAGTTTTTGAAATAAGATAATGGCATGTTTAATCTTTAAAATTTTAAATTTATATAATTTTAAATTTTAAAAATAATTGAAATTTTTATAGTATTATTAAATTATTTTAACGAATTCTCTCATCAATCTTTTTAGTGAGAGTGTGATCGCAAAAAATTGCATGCGTTTTGCAAGGGCATTTTTGTTTTTTCCTTTATTATTTATCAAAAGATTTTAAAGACATATAGAGAAAAAATTTTGGAAGTTTTTCCGTTCCATTTTCTCCCATCAACTTAGTCTCCTATACTCAACTTCAAACTTATCTTGAAACATTTCAAGTGCATCTTATGTATATGCAATTTGTTTCAATTACAGTTTCATCAAAAATAGAGACAGAGGTGAGGAGCCATCTCGTTGAGACAATTTATTAATGTTACAAAAAATTTCAATATTTTTAAAATTTAAGACATCAAAATGACGCAAAATCAAAATTTCACAAACCGAACATGATGTTATCGAAAGGAATCATGGAAAAACAAATTTAGAAAAACAAAACGACCCCTGATTGAGCATCAGTGATAAAGGCAGGCAGCAGAGGTACCTAACTAATATGGATTGTTGGTGGGGCATTTAAATTTCTGTTATGATGATGACTACAATCATTCCACCTTTAGACACATGAATTGATGCCCTTCACCAAACTGGACCTCTTAATTTCTTCCTCCCTTTTAATCCACGCCAAATTACCCTTCCATACTACGCCCCACTTCCACTTCTCTCCCCTTCTTTCTCTTTTCTTTTTCTTCATATTCATTTCAAACAATCATAATACTACGAATTATTAACTTCAGCTGGATTTTTCCCAGATTTATTTCAAGTAATCATAATAATATATATGAATTATTTGATTGAGCTGGATTTTATTTTATTTTGTTTTTGCTTTTTAGTTGGACAATTGATGATAGAATGAACCCCACACCCGAGCCATGCCAAAATATATCATCTTTTTCTTATTTATTAAAACTTCGAATCAAAATTGCAAATTAATGTGTAAAATTCTTCTAGAAATGGTAATTTAGTGAAAGTTTCGGTCTCCAACAATTGAGAACAATTTGAAATTGAGTCTAGAACAATATTCGAAAAATATATCAATTTATTTTATTTGAATTTTTTAATTATATATAGGTTCTCTTTTTTATAGTTTTTTCTGATGCAGAAATAAATTTTTTAGGGTATCGCAAAAACTTAATGAATGGATTCTTTCAGTTCTATAACTTCTATAATAAATGATGGAAGAGACTGACATTCATCCTTAATTAAAACCAGGGGTTCGAATGTTGATTTTGGGCATGGAGTAGCTTTAAGTCTTCTGACCAGCTGTCTCTCCCTATGAAGTGTCTATAATTCAGCGAGGGGCTAGTTATTGTAGGCGACGGTGGATGTCCTGTTCGAGACAAAAAAAGATAATAAATGTTCCTAGTGTAAATGAAGGTTTTGATTAGTTTGTCACTTTATCTTTATAGAATTATTTTCTTGAATTATAAGAAATATTTAAGAACCTTTCCTTCGGTTTTAGAACATGTAAATTATAAATGAGATTGTCATATTTGCTTTAAAATAAATTGAGTGAACCGAAAAACAATCATAATAAATTTAAATGTTATTTATAAATTAACTATTAAAAACGTTACGTCCTTAGTTAATAAATTTGAAATTCTGATGATATCATGTCAAGACTCCCATTCCATGAGAAAGAAATAATTGGCAATTAATCAAGACACGAAGCGTGCTCTTTTATTTGATTCATGCACAATACTGCATTTTAAAGTTGGATCAGCTGTTTCATCAATCATGCATGTTTGGTTGTCTGTCACTTCCAATCTCATGTTTATTCAAATTAATTTATTTTCATTATATTTCAAATTTATTTAGAGGAAAACTTGGTATTCTATAATTTATGAATTTTCCAACCTCTTCACCAACTTAACCACCATCCATTGGCCATCGCCACCAATTTCACCCTCTCGTATATTGCAACCCATTTCGTCCTCTCGTGCAGGATGTTCAATGATACTTACAGAAAATATAAATTTTAAATGTAATTAATCAAATAATTATTAATGGTACAAATTTTAAAATATTTTATTTAACGAAATTTTCAGTTATATAGTTTTTAAAATAGTACTCACATTGATATTCTCTAAGAGAAGAGTACAAACATAAAAAAGTGCTCACGAAGAGTTTCGTGGGATTTTTACGTATTTGAGATTTATGACACTTGAAGCATGACACGTTATACCGAAAAAAAAATTGGATTTGATTTATGTATATATGAGTAAGGTTTTATCCAACTGCGACGGTTTTCTAATTGATTTTATTTAAAAAATAAAACTACCTGTAAATTTTCAGTTTGAAGTCAAATTGGTAATCATAAATATTTAAAGAAAAAACAGCCCAAGGATGATTAACAGAAAAACAATTGACTAATGAAATGTCTATTGGCGCATCAATCATTATTCATTATAGTTTATTAAGCAAATCTTTAGCACTAGCTGGCTGGTAAATTGCCGTCTAAGCATACTATTCTTTTCCCGACATCCCAATTATAATAATATTAAACATTTTAAAATTATATTTATTTTTCAGATATAATAAATACTTATTTAAAAAACAGTTAAAAAGGCAAACACTTTTCAAAATTTTTATTTAATCACTCCTCCGGCCGGTTCTTTTTCCAGCTATATGATCTTATATCCAGGGACGTAGCCGGGGGGCATGGGGTGGCGCCCGCCCCCCCTAAATTTTTTAAAAATTTTATATTGTATGTAAATTTTAAAATTTTTATTTTTTTGCCACCTTAATTTATAAATTTGTCCCCCCTCCCCAATAAAATCACAACTCACCAATCATAATTAATAGGATTACTTTTAGTATTAATTTAGAAATTTTAATTATTTTTCTCAATCCAAATGCATTTTTTACATCGTTCCCAATAAAAGTTTTTTAAGATTTTTATATTTTTAATGTTCTTTTCTATATTTTTTTCTTCGTTTTGAATAAAAGTCTTTTAATATTTTTATTCTTCTTTTCTAGTTCCCGATAAAGTCTTTTGATCTTCTTTTATTCTTTACGATATTAAGAATTTCAAATTAATCTTGTTCTTCCTCCTTCATTTTTTTATTCTCATTTTTTCTAATCTTCAAAAAAGAAGTTGATCGTGGTCCAAGTTATCCCATAAAACCAAGAGGTAATATTAATTTATCTTTGATTTTAGCTTTTTTTATAGTTTTACTATGAATAAATTATTTAGATAAAATTTATAATTAATTTTTTAATTATAAATTAGTTCAATATTTTGAAAAAAAATTATATCTATCTTTAAAGTATTAGAGTTCTTAAAGATTGTATTTCTGTGAGAATATGTTAAAGATAATATGTTATATTTTTATCTCTGTTGATAATAAGATAAAGATAAATGTTAAAGATAGTACGTTATATTTTTATCTCTGTTTATAATAGGATAAAGATAACTGTGTTTTGATTTTAGATAATACTGTGTTTAATTTAAATATTTATATGACTTCTATATCTCAAGAAAAATCGTTCTTTATCAAATTAATTTTGGATAGATTATGTAGTTAAAATATTGTATCTAAATAATCATTTTTATTTTTTCTTTTATTACGAAGATAACTATTTTAAATTCTTTTTATTAGGAAGATAACTATGTTGTTTTTTTCTTTTTATTTCTATGACTATCAAAATAGGTTAAAACAAATATTTTTTTTATTTCTTTATATTTTTCTATTATTTAATTTTAAACTATGTTAAATTGAGAACATAATTTTTTTTATTTACATAAGCACTATGAGTAAAAGGATTTAGAGTTTTTCTTGTTTTATTTATATATATCAAATAAAATAATAATTTTAATTTAATAAAATAATATTTATTTTAAAAAATATTATATATATTTTAAATTCTCGTCCCCTTTCCATGAAATCCTAGCTACGTCCCTGATTGCCTGCACTAAGTAATCAAGAAATGAATGCAATTCACAACAACATTATATCCAAGGAATCACAATACGAGTAACTTAGATAAAATAAATGAATGAAGTCAGTTGGCGACACAACATCCATCCAATTGCCCATTCCAAACATAGAAACAAATAACAATAGCAACAGCAAACCTACAATCAAAAAACCAAAATCAAAACTGCAAATTTCCCGAACACTAGAACTGCAAAACAAAAAGGGAAAAGCTCAAATTTCCGACCATTGCAGCCGATTTCCGTCAGACAGAATCGCACCAGGAACAACTCGTCCGGGTAAAATAGATCCAAAGATGGCCGGCCAAGTAAGCGAAAAAAGCCAGCAGCATAGCCACCTATTTCCAAAATTAACACAGTAAAACTAGTCGTTACAATTAGATACACAAACGCAAATTAAAGAGCCATAAACAGATAGAGGAAAGCGGAGTTACCGAAGTCCATGAAGGTGTTGAGAAGTGCGCTAAGATCCATGGCGATTCAGTCCTCCTCACTCAGCTACGACTGCTGTCAAGTCTCATAAGTCGTTTTGTTTATTTTAAATTTCTAATATCTATTCCTTAATTATTAATCATTTTATTTTCCTTAATATGTACATGGGCCAAAGTTTCAAAAAATTATAATACAAGCCCAACTCAATTATTTTCTAGAAAAATTCGACAAAAAAACCATCCCCAACACAGTGAATATCAACTTCATTTTTTTGAAAATTCCACAATATATATATGTTGGAGTGGTATTTCTATTTTGGAATCAATTTCCGTGTCATAAAACCTAATCCATGATCGCATATTTTCTCGGCAATGGAGTTTTGGGGTAGGTCTTCTTCTCATTTCTGTGTTTTGTTTTAGAATATCGCTGTTGACAAGCGTTTAGGTGTTCGGTTTTTAAGATTATATGGTTTTATATTTCATGTGCTTTTTATTGTTTGGTTTCTGAATGTGAATGTGAGTTGTGATTGCCCTGATTGTTCGAGAAAGGTTTAGAACAGTGGGTACATTACCATCTCGGAGTTTTGTTTTTTGTTTCTCGCGTTCTCATGCGGACATGGTTCGCTGGAACGCCGTTATCACGGCCAGAACGGGCGTTCCGGAACCGGAAGGGCAGTGGCCGTTCCACCTTGACAGGGTTGGAACGCCAGCACCTTGGAGCGTGGGTGGAACGCCGAGAAATCGACCGGAACGGCGTTCCACCCTGTTTTCACGGTAAAAAATGATTGGAGCGGGGTTATCACGTCTCAGAACGGACTGGAACAACAATTCGATAGAAGGAAGAGGCAACGTCGGTTGATGAAAAACAGAGGAAAACGTACGGTGGCGGTAGAGGCTCGCAGTGAAGATGATGATGAGAAGGTCTATTTCATTTAATTAGAACAATGGGCTAAAATTATGAGTAATCGGCCATATTTTTAATTTCTTGGGTTGTTTATTATAACTAATAACTATTAAAAGGTTTAAAAAATTTTGCCAAAAAAAGTTCCTACATGTTTATATAATATAATAATAAATATTTAATTTATATGAGTTACATTAGTATTTTAATTAATAATATTTTTATTACTGATCTGATCATTTTAATATTATTATTCTTAATATTTATTATGCGGTAAATGGTATTTAACATTCATGGATTTCGGAGTCAGATTATCAATTATATTTATTATCAATCTCATTACTCATTATAAAAATATAGCAATTAATTGCATATATATATAGACAAATATAAGTATATTTGTGGTGTTGTATAATTGTGTATGAACTTCTATTTGTATTAGCGCATT
>JBBMKE010410929.1:0-11620 GCA_037834125.1 Lippia alba | reverse complement strand
GAGAATTAATAAATACTTGAAATAAAAACTGAATTATAAACACCAATTAGGTCTCACGATGTCAAAAACATAAATTGAAAATTCCTAACTAGGTACTATGAAACTAGTTACTCAAAAACATGAAATACTAAAACATAAAATAAACTAAAAGCATAAAAAAAGAATAAAGGTTTCGCCGCTCTCGAAAGCCGGCCACGCTGTTGTCTCCAAACGCTTGCCCCAACTGCTGCGTGTAAAGTTGTGTATGAAATCGTATGAAAGTTGTCTAATCTTCAACTCAAGCCACCAAACTATAAATAGCTTCTAACTCCATGAAATCCTAGTCCAAAAAGGACTATGTATTCACGCCTTCTATTTTTTTTTTTACGCACACACCCCAAGTGGTCACAGGGATTCGAATCTGGGTCTTTGCCTTCAGGAAATAACCCTCAACCACTTGGCCAACCCCCGGTTGGCAATTCACGCCTTCTACTTGCTGATCAAGTTTTGCTTCAAAGTTGGGCTACAATATTAATTCCAAGCCACCAAACTTCTCGTGGGCCCAAAGGTGAGATGTTGAGGCCCACCTCCTCAAATTAAATCAAATTTGGTTCTTCCCAACCTCTCACATGCATGCACACGCGAACAAAGATTGCCCAAACCAAATTCCTCTTAATTGAACCGGCCCAACAACACACTTATTCCACGAACCACTTTTTAGCCCAGAAAAAAAATATTATGCTCCAACATATCACATGCATAGTACCAAAGCTATCAATTTCGGCCTAAAAATACCCAATTTAATAATAATGTTCCGAGCTGCACTTATAAACATAAAATTGATCAAAGCATCAAATTATATCCAATTAAAGCACTAAAAATTCAGCCACAAAAACACGATTATTAGAGAATAATGCACACTAACAAAAAGCATGATTAAAACTCCCTTCATAACCCAATTTGATGAAATCAGAAACTGCGAATCCAATTTGATTTTTTCAATCGAACACCCTCTTTGAAAAAACTCGTCCCTTCGTTGTTTGCACGAACGGAGCTCGCCACTCAAGCATAACAATATTTTCATTCAGAATCTCACTTGAAAAAATTCGTTCCACCACCCTTTATTGTAGTTTGGGCGTGATCTTTTCTCGCGGCTAGCTAGTCCCCACAAAGTTCCCTCGAATTTCAAGACTCCACGAAAGCAGCCCTTTAGAAATTTAGTCCACCAACCGCGACCACGATCCGAATAGGGAGGATAATAATTATATATTCGGTGTTTAGGCTCCTACGGGGTTAGTCATCAGTAAATAATATACATGCTTTGTATTGTAAGAAAATCGAAAACCTGACAAAAATCAAGAAAATGCGAAAGGGTTTCAACAAGCAAATAATATACATGCTTTGTGATGTAAGAACATTGAAAGCCAGACAAAAATCTTGAAAACTACAAAAGGGTTTCAACAAGAAAAGAAAAAGAGATAGAGAGGGGCTTTCTCACCTAGACGAGATGAGATGGTGGCAAGCCGCAACCAACCCGACCTGCACTAACCCAATCCAAACCAAGTTTACACGCAAGAAAAAAAACAAATAAAAAAATAGGGAATAGAAGAAATAGGGGTTTTCTTCTCACCGTAGAAGAGAGGTGGCAAGTAGTAAAGAACTGATCTACAACAATCAAAATCAGGGTTTACCCTTTACATTACAAGAAGTTCAAAGAACAAAGAGGGTGTGAGGGGATTTTCTCACCGTAGAAGAGATGGTGGCGAGTGCCGACCAACCCAATTTGAAATAATCTAGGTTTTACATTTACAAGAACAAGTAAGAACAATGTAAGTGAGAGGGGGTTTTCTCACCGTAGAAGAAACGGTGGTGGGGGGGGGGGTTTCTCACCGTAGAAGAGATGGTGGCGAGTACCCAATCTGCAATAATCCAAACCTGGGTTTACATTTTCAAGAACAAGAAAGAACAAAGTGAGTGCGAAAGGTTTCTTGTTAGATCAAACTCAATATTCAAACTTAGAAACCAAAGAAACAGTGGAAGAAGGATAGACTCAGGCAAGAAGAAATAGGGATTGAGAGAGAGAGAGAGAAGCAATGAGAGAAGATGATACTCAAAATCTGAAAAACAACGTCTATGAACATGATACAAATGTCGGTCCCAAGCCTACACACAGGCGCACTACCGACAACCAATAACAGCACAACATGTGTCAACATCAACTTTAAAATAAAAAAGTGCATAATTAAAAAACACAGACTCTGATACTAAAACCGCATTCTAACGAGACTACGAGAGTCATATGTAGAGATGCAAATGCGGTCTACCACTTAAAATTATTCACTAAATAATAAATCACAAATTCACAAAAGGTTATATACTTAACCATAATCTGTGGAAATCTACGGAACAACCTTCAAAAAAATTCACTTGTGAGAAAAATCGCAATGTGCATATGAGCATCATATTCTGTTCCTTTTATTATTCACAGCACTTGAAAGACATAAAAGCAAATAAGAAATCCCTTCTCATCATCAAATAATATACATGCTTTGTAATGTAAAAACATCGAAAACCAGAGAAAAATTAGGGAAATGCAAAAGGTGTTTCAACAAGCAAATAATATACATGCTTTGTAATGTAAGAACATTGAAAACCAGACAAAATCAGGAAAATGCAAAAGGGTTCAACAAGAAAAGAAAAAAAGATAGAGAGGGGCTTTCTCACTTAGACGAAATGAGATGGTGCCGAGCCGCAACCAACCCGACCTACACTAACCCAACCCAAACCAAGGTTTACACGCAAGAAAACAAATGAATAGAAAAAACTGGGAATAGAAGAAATACGAGTTTTCTTCTCACCGTAGAAGATAGGTGGCAAGTAGCAAGGAACCCATCTGCAATAATCAAAATCAGGGTTTACCCTTTACATTACAAGAAGTTCAAAGAGCTAAGAGGGTGTGACGGGATTTTCTCACCATAGAAGAGATGGCGGCGAGTACCGAGCAACCCACTCTGAAATAATCCAAACTAGGGTTTACATTGCAAGAACAATTAAGAACAATGTGAGTGAGAGAGGGTTTTCTCACCGTAGAAGAAACGTTGGTAAGAGGGGGGGTTTTCTCGCCGTAGAAAAGATGGTGGCTGGAAAGCCAGGATATGGTGCGTGGGTGCTGGGAAAAATATTAAAAAAAAATTAAAAGCGTCCATACGGATGAAGGATCTAGTGATAGATCTCCTCAATCTAGTGCTAGATCGACCCAATCTAGTGATAGATCGCCCTAATGTTGGGCCCAAAATAAAGATCCGAGTCGCTTATTCGTGTTCCCCACTGGGGACCCTTTTCCACACTTTGGGGTTTAGTGTGTAATCCTGGCGAAAAAAAGATTGGAGATTCATCAAACTCTTAAGCCACTAGAGATTTTGTAACTCGTTTTTGGTGTTCAATCCCAATGTCGCACTTAAACAATCCAACTAGTTCCAATAATTCTTTTGCATGGAAAGCCAGGATATGGTGCGTGGATGTTGGGAAAAATATTAAAAAAAATTAAAAACGTCCATTTGGATGAAAGATCTAGTGCTAGATTACCCCCGATCTAGTGCTAGATCGCCCCAATGTCTCATAAAGGTGTTTCATCCCAATATCTCACTTAAAAAAATCCAACGTTTTCAAGATCATAGTTTAATTGCATGGTAAGCCAAGAGATGGTGTCTGGATGCTGGGAAAAATATTAAAAAATATAAAGGCAGCCAATCTCATGAGGAATCTAGTGATAGATGTTCATATGACACAATACAACACCAGTTACATTATGAATTTTCAAATGAAAATCAACAAAATTATAATTAAAAGAAGCATATTGACTATTGTCAACTTGTACAGATTAGTTTGTTGTTCTCCTCCAAGTGTAATGAATGTTGTCCTCCGGCTTGTAGCGTTACCTTTATCATTACATGGGTACTGATATTCGACCACGGGGTTACACCATTTAGAAAAGCCATGCTGATTGCAACAATAAAATAGTCTTCCCTGATTCAAATTTTCTCTATCAACCACCTTTATTGTAGTCCACTGGTTGCATTCCCTTCACTTCTCCTTCTTATATCTCAGTGATTTTTTTGGGGTATAAGTTGAGCTAGTAGAACTTGTCATGATCTTTAATTTTACTTTAATGAGCTTCAAATGAGTTTTATATATAAATCCAAGGAACCCACCAATGGCTATAAATAACGGTTGCTAGTAGACATTTATTAACTAACGGTTATAATTATGTTACAATATTAAGAACTTTTAGGGGCTCTTTTGTAAACACCAACAAAATTACCTATTTAAACCCACCGAACCCTAATCCTAATTCACCTCTCATCCCAATTCCCTTTTCTCTGCCGCAAGCGCGGCACCTCCTTCCGCCGCTTCCCCCCTTCCCTATCTTGAATCAAGGGAGAATCCTGGTTTCCTGCGTAAATAGTACGAAGGAATCAATAGATGTCTGTAAGCTCTAAAAAGTCTGTCCTATTAGGTTGAACTGCTCTTGAAAATTATCATGTTTACTGTATGATTTTCACCAAATAATAGGAATCAATAGATGTTCCTTTGTTTTGTACATGTACTCATTACTCTTTGTAGATGAACTATGTCGTGGGCAATGCGAAAGGGTTTCATGGGGATCCCTGGTGGACCTTTTGCATAAAAACAAAAGGAAACCCTGGAAAAATGCAATTTTCTAAGGGTTTCCTTTCGTTTTTATACAGAAGCTAGGTCCACCAGGCATCCCCACAAAGCCCTTTTGTATTGAACATTCATAGTTCTTCTACAATGGCTAACGACACAGAACAAGGCTAACAAAGAAATCTATTGATTTTTGCTGTTTGGCAACAAGTCTTACGGAAATGACGATTTTCATTTGTATTTCAATCAAATACGGCAGATTTGTGTGGTTAAGGAGGAAGACAGAAATATGCATCTTTGTGAGCATTCAAATCTAGTGCTAAATCCTGCGTGATGTCCTGGATCTAGTGATAGATCATTCAAATCTAGTGCTATATCATTTAAATCTAGTCCTGGATCTAGTATATACCCATTAAATCTAGTGCTAGATCCTTTAAATATAGAGCCATACCCTTTAAATCTACGTGAAATACCCAATGGACCTTCTGTATAAAAATGATGTTGAAACGGAGAAGAAGTAGGCCCTGGAATGTGCTTTCAACTGGTGCACCTTCTGTATAAAAACGATGTTGAAACGGAAGAGAAGAAATCATGGAGTGTGCTTTGAACTTGTATTTAAAGAGAAAGGGAAGAAGCATACTAGGAGTAAGCAAAAGCTGGTGAAAATATTAAAAAGGATTTGTCTCAGCAAATCAAGAAACTTCTGCAATTGTATTGTATTGTGCCCTATTGTATTGTATTGCATTGTATTTGTATTGTGCCTTATTGTATTGTATTTACAAATTACAATTCTTTTGAAACATTTGATCTAGTACTAGATTCTATTTGAATTCATTGATCTAATGCTAGATCCAGTAAATCTAGTGATAGATCCTTTAAATCTAATGCACAATAAACAAAATATAGCAGACCTTGGTGATTAAGTTGGTAGATATTTTGTACTGTAATGGAAGTTTATAAATTTTACTTACGGAAAATTAGGCTCCTGAGATCTACATATTGCAAGGAACGATAACAAGAAATAAATAAATTAATCGAAACAAAATACAAATTTCAATTTAGTAATCTACTTTTTATATAGCTCTTAGAGAAGATTTCACCCAAATTACAAGGAAAACAAGAAACTTTATTCCAGCCTGGTATACAGTCCTAGATCATATAAATCGAGTGTTAGATCCTATTTGAATTCCTTGATCTAGTGCTAGATCCTTTAAATCTAGTGCTAGATCCTTTAAATATAATGCAAAATAAACCAAATATGGCAGACTCTGATTAAGTTGTAAGACAAATTGCACTGTAATGGAAGTTTATAAATTTGTTATGTAGAAATTTAGTTCCATGAGATCTACATATTACAAGGAAAAAACAATTGTTCTGGCAGCCTGGTATCTAGTACTAGATCCTTTCATTCGAGTGCTAGATCCTGCTTGAAGTACTTGATCTAGTACTAGATCCTTTGTATCTAATGCTAGATCCTTTAAGACTAATGCATAATAAACAAAATATGGCAGCCTTTGATAAGTTTGAAGACAAATTGCATTGTAATTGAAGTTTATACTTTTTTTATACCATAATTTAGTCTACTGAGAATCTAAAAAAATTGCAAGGAAAGAAAGAAAGAAAAAAATTAAAGGGAAAAACTACATATTATAATTTAGTAAATTTTTATATAGTAAATTAGGCACCTTAGAGATATAAAAATTACAAGGAAATAAACAATTTTTTTTTCGCACATGGTATCTAGTATTAGATCATATTAATCGAGTGCTAGATCATTCAGTCCCAGCTATGCGATTTAAGTGATCTATCACTAGATTAATTACAAGAAAACACAAAAAATACACCCGACTGTTACTTGTGATTAATTATTCGTTTCCTCGACAACCTGATCACACGTAGTTCTTTTGTGTCTCTTTTCTCCATATTTTGAACAAGTATTGTATCGTTTCCTTTCTTCATACGGTGCCACGAATCGCGTTATCCTTTTTCTTCCGACGCGAGCCTTCCGTGGTGGTGGTTTTACTTATTTTAACCCTGTGTCTTCAGGCAGATCCACTTGAACTCTGGAGGTGTAGGGAATATTATCTCTGAATATGCAAGTATGCAATAATCAACTTTGTAAAATTCGGAGCATAGGTCATATATTCTTTCTCCAAACTATTATTTGTTTTGCTGCTTTAACTCCGATAATGCATGGGGGCAGGGCATCTTCTTCGCCTGGAAGACACCACATGTGCATGTCATATTGTTCAAGTCAACCATAACCTGATCTCCATGGCCGCGAACAGAAAATTGATGAGCATTGAATTGTTGTACAATGAAACCTTTAGATTTCTCCAAATTAATCCGCAAAACTTTCTCTTTTGATGGCACTAGGATTGTTCTGCTCTTCAACATGTCCATTCGCCGATCTTGGAACCATTTTCCCAAAATTCATATGATAGCCTCAATCAAAGAATGGATAGGATACTCTCTTTCAGATTAAATCCTAGAATTAATAGACTCGGCGATGTTGCTAGTCAGGACATCAAACCTGTTTGCTTTAGAATGTACCAGCTCCATAACTCAAAACCAACCTCATCCTTCAAGTATTCCGCTGCATGTTTGTGAAATCCATGAAATCTGCGACAGTATATGCTTTGACTGCCCTAAAAAATGGCTCAAGGATAGCACTTTTTTAAACCATTGTTTCAAGTTCTCCGATAAATGCTTTGTACAAAATCCATGGTGAGCAATGGGATAAACCTTAGCGATCGCATTTTTTATGTAAAGATGTCTGTCGGATATTATACAGAGATCGTCGCTATCAGGTACAATGCTTTTTAATTGTTAAAAAACCATTCCCATGATGCATTATTCTCTGAATTGACCACTGCCCATGCAAGAGGATACGTATGATTCTCACTATCTTGTGCAGTAGCCATAAGCATGGTACCATCATATTTACCCTTCAAGAAGCAACCATCAAGGGCTAACACCTTGCGCATGTATGTAAAACCTTGTATGGAATGGCCAAATGCAACAAAAAAATGGAGAAACCAGCCCTCGTTGTCAAGAACCAAATCAGTGATGCTTCCTTCATTCGTTCTTTTTATCATATACCGATATGCATCTATTATTTCATATCCATGCTCCAGTGAGCCCGTGACAATATTCTTAGCATGATTTCTGTTCATCCAACACTTCCAGTAGCTAACAATGACCCCTAATTCATGTTCGATGTACTTTTTAATATCGCCTGGTGTGGGATCTTTCCCGTCAAGAAACATATGCTGCATTAACTCCCCAATCATTTTTGCGGTTGCCTGATGATGATTAGTTATCTTTTCCAACACATAATTGTGAATCCGAATATACTTCCGGAGGATAAAATCTGTCAGAATTGAAATATTGAACACACCGAACCCACCATTTGCAATCATTGGAACAACATTGTAGAACAAGACAGGACTTTGTAGATTTTAGTGTTCGGAATTGAAAGCTTCCCTTACAGGCAGCTATGTTGAGCTTCATAACGGCTTCTTGTTTGTTTTTAAACTCTTCGTCATCCTTAAAACCTGAACCATCATCCCACGTATGATTTTCAATCCTGACCTCTGGATTATCATAACATATGATGGCTTCTTCCTCATTAGTATAATGATTGGGCATTTCTTCCTCAGAGGGATAATGTTGAAGATCTACTTCGATCCCACAATTTACAATTTCTTGGTTTACACCATCAGGATGAGAGACGTCTTCATTTATGTTATCCGGAGGACTGGGGTCGATCGTTGTTATTATGAAGAGATGGGGTCCAGTCTTCATCGTTGTTATCACGAATATTACAGTCTTCATCGTTGTTATCAGGACGGGTGAAATCCTCATATTGATGATGTTCGTATGGATAATCATCTTTCTGAGTAGTAACAACCTGTTCGGATTCTATTTGACTCTGTCTCCTATCAAAAGAAACCTTTAAGATCGGCCTCCAGCCATGAGGAGAGATATCGGAGAAGTAAACTTGAAGGTCGCGATCAGACTTTACTTCAGTTGGATGACTGGTTGGAGGTGCACTTGTAAGAAAATATTTCACATGTACATCATCATGGGAGCAAGAAAGTCCTGATTGTTGAAGAACATCACTTATCAACATTCTAAATGTAGTCTGATGGTCACAATAAGAGCAGTCGTTTGCTTTTTGTCCGCAACCTAATTCCAACAAGTGATTCTTCTTACCACACTCCAAATTCAACTCCAACAACAAATACCCTGTACACCGTCGGAAAGAATATTTAATTATCCATGCATACATAAGAAGTTAAAAAAAATAAGAGGATCGAGTGATATATATAGATAATCAAGTGAAGGATCTAGTGATCTATCACTAGAATATCACGGTCGCCCACTAGATATATATCATTCCAGCACGCGATCAAATGAATCATGGGCTATTGAATTAAGAAAACCCTATGGAAACACGTTGCATGGAAAAAATTAAACATGCATGCAGTAAAAAAAATAAGGGGTAAAAAATGATCTATTACTAGACATGGTATGATCTATCAATAGATATATGATCTGTCAGTAGATGCCTTTAATCTATTAATCGACCACTATTAACAGAATGAAGAAAACCCAAGAACATGTTTTTTTCGCGAATAGATCAAAGATGAGTTGAGATACCAAATGGACATGTTGTATTGGCGTCCAAAACAGGTTAGAAGATGTTCTGTATTAAATCCAGAAAGATAAAAAAGCCAAACTCAAATGGGTAAAGAATGATTCTTGATTTTTCAGTCAAAATGCAGAATATGGTTCCGAAAAACCACTTCTTACGAGCTGAAAACTTTTCTACCTTTGATTGTCGTCGTTTGCCATTGTCCGTGTAATCAGATAGAGGTGTTGATACTTTAGTGTTCTTCGAATAATCAAACGAACAACATAGATTGGAGAAGAAATTACAGAAAAATAGGGGTTTGGATTTTTCGTCCCAGCGCCAACAGAAGAGAAAGAATTAGGTTGCATTAATATGATTTGGGGTCAAATTCTGATTTTGTATAAATTTTGGGGTCAAAATGAAACTCCAAAAAAAGTTACGTGACAATGGTTTAATTAGGCTGAGTAATTAATTAAGCGCTAATTATATCCTAATGAAGCCGAGAGTTATATACCCAATTCTTTAAAAACTTCGGGTTACATAACGAAAAAAGTCTTTTGTAGGTCATTTAATGAACTCCCCCTAAACACTATCCACTCCAACCATGCTACATATACCCGGGAAAAAAAAAGAAGAAGAAGAAATGGGCCCCACAAGAGCTCTTCAATTGCCTCTTACACTATTTTTCTCTCAATGCCTTATTGCCTGTTTGGCAATGGGACAAACCGATATAAACATCGATGCATCAGTTCTCCTAGCCTTCAAATCACAACTCAATATAAACCATTCTCTTATTCTCACCACAAACTGGTCAGATTCAATTTCCGTTTGCAGTTGGATTGGATCAACTGCGGCTCTCGCCACCAAAGAGTGACTGCTTTAGACATTTCTAAAATGGAACTTGTTGGAAACTTATAACTACCAGAAATAGGAAACTCTCTTTTCTTGTGTATTTCAACTTGAGTGGAAAGAGTCTCCAAGGCAATTTGCCTCTGGAACTGGCACGTTAGTGAAGATTGAAAATAGTTGATTTCAGTTTCAACAAATTTTCAGGCAGTATTGCGTCATGGATTGGATTCTTGACCAATCATGAGTAATTGCACCTTAGAAATAATAGTTTCAGAGATTTCCTTTCTTGTTTCTGTCCCCAAAATATTCAAGCTTGAGTCGTTGGAATTATCATACAATTCATTAGAAGGGACGATACCTAAAGAGATCGCGAACCTGACAACACTTGAGATACTGTATCTAGACTCAAATAAGTTTACAGGTGACTATTCATTAGCATGAGTGAAATATTAACATTTAGTTTATACGTTGTTTTGTCTATTGCTTATTATTATCTTTCTCTCTTCACTCTTGGCTATATACATATACATATACATCCTGAAATACAAATATATATCACTCTTACGCTATCTATGGACAATAAGATATTAAGATCCTCAAATTTTCTTGCAATTTATTTTTCGTTGTAAAACCTAAGATCGTTTAATGTATTTTTGTGTATCAGTGACTGTGTGGTCTCTGTGTTTGTATTTGTTGTGAAATTGTGGTTTGTATATGAGTGTCTAGTAGTGTGTGCGCCTATTGAATTGGATGGTATTGAATTGGATCGTAGGCATGCAGAGGTTAATTAACAAAGTGATTTTTCTATTCGTTTGAAGGATAATAGCTTTCTTAAAGAAAGTTTTGAAAATAATGTCAGGGTTGAATTGATTTCCTGAATCAAACTTACTGAAGAATAGATTAAACTTCATAATTAATCATAAACATCATCAACTACATAAACAACTAGGGGGACATAAAGAAATCAAAGGACCAAGACTTACAACATCCATCTCCGAACCAGCCCAAAGAAATTCATCAGCTTCCAGTATAGAAGCTCAAGAATCTTACACCATTACATGACTTCAGAATCCACTCGTGAGCTAGTCGTGCATGTCTGACACAGCCTCCCTTAACCTTGACATGAAAGAACAGGCACTACAGCATCAGAATAACACCAAATTTATACAATCCGGCATAATTTATACACCAAATTTCTGTTTTCATAACGGATGCAAGGGAAAGATAATTAAAGTATCTAGTAAAACCGTCATGAGAGTTATTGCTAGATCAAGCAGAATTGCTTAATAAAAAAATAAAAAAATTGCATAAACAACATGACAGGCGTCGAATCTGTCAAAAATAATTAAATTTCCTATCTAACAACTAAACATAGAGTATAGCGTAAACAGAGTCGATCCACAGAGACTGCTTGATTTATTTCTATCAGTTCCAAGCAATTCACGAAAAGAAACAATTAAAAGGGGGTGTTTTGAGTTTTAACTAATC
>JBBMKE010410919.1:0-11624 GCA_037834125.1 Lippia alba | reverse complement strand
GTCGCACGTATCAAAACAAGTGCAAGAAATGCATAAAAACGTATAAAAAGGACATATCAAAGCATTTAGGGGTCAAATGAATTGAACTGCAAAAGTCGAAAATACCAAAAACGGACAGTAGCATCCTACACGGGCATTTGGATTCATAGAACAAATCCCAAACGCCCGTTTGGGAGGCATCTGCTCCCAGAAAATGCATCCCAAATGCCCGTTTCCAATTTTCAAAGAGAAACCAAACGGGCGTTCAAGTTGCGTCTGTAACAAATTTTCCCTTCTCAAATGCCCGTTTGCAAAACAAGAACAAGGTCCAAACGGGCGTGTAGAAAGCTTCTATAATATATTTCCCTTTCCAAACGGTCGTTTCATATTTCTTCATAAAAACTAAACGGGCGTTTGTAAGAGATAAATTTTAAAACTGGCGCCAATCCAAACGGGCGTTTGCAAAAACAACTGTTTGGCCCGAATTTTCTGGGCAAAAGTTGCGGGAAAACAGGTGTTCAATCCCAAATATACCAATACACCTAAATTTGTTCGAACAAATGCATCACAAACATCAACAATAATGCAAGGATCATATAAATATGCATATGCAACATAGAAATCAAGAAATTTAGGCATGGGATTCAATCCCCAATTAATGCATATATGATCACATATTGGCTACAAGCCATTAATGCACATACCAACCAAAACCAAGTCATAATTACATCATATGCAACATATAGCACTCATACTTCAAGTCCAAAACCAACCAAATGCATGCAAGAGTCTAAAACCAAGAATTATGCTCAATGACCTAACTATTCATCTATATGCTCAAATCCATATATGCAACATGTTTCATGGAGAAATGATCGGAGAGAAAGATGGAGGATCTCGTGGGGTTTCCAGAACTTACTTGGGGTCGAGAAAAGACGAATAAACGAGGAAGATATGGTGAGTTGAAGATTGATTAAGGACTTTAGCTCTTGGGCTGGCTCTTGCTCTTGTTCTTGGAGAATTGGAAAATGAAGAAGAATGAAAAGGGGTTCAAGGTTTAAAAGGGGCTGAACCGGTTCGGTTCACTAGGGTTCGGTTCGGTTCTTGGTTTTTTCGGTTTAATTTGTTTTGGCTTAAGGTGTTTCCGGGTTCGATTCTCCGACAATCCACTTAAATGAAATGCAATAAAATGAAATTAAAATCACATAATTCACATAATTTCAAATAATATGCATCCTTAATTTAAATCACAAATCTACCTGTCGGCTCAGAATTGCGGGGTGTTACAATCCTACCCGCTCCTTCGATGGTTAGAGCCACCGGCTCAAGAATACCCTACCTCTTGGCCACCCAAGTCGCGTAAAGGTATTCTCAAATGGTACTATATGTAAGATAAGCTACCCGGCAGCCCAACATCGTTCCGGACTCATCCACACATTTCCTCGACTCCCAATAGTATGTAAATAATCTCGCCAAAACATTTTCGTGAAAACATTTGAAAACATTTGTATTCTTGAGACCATTTAGAAATAATACGTATAAGTGTACATTTTGGCCAAATTCAAGTCACACGAGGTATTATGGGTCAATTAATAGAAATAAAACCTCGCCTTGACAAAAAGAAAGTAGGTAAGGCAAGCTAAAGACCTGGCTCGGCTCCCTTGGGATCAACCTCTGTGCAAACAATACGTGTAAAACAAGACTTAGACAAAAGAATCATATAATCGACGATCGACATGCGTACAATATGAATTAATGCATGAAAATGATGCCAATAATTATCTAAAATGTGTATGTAATCAATCAATATCCGACGGACCACGTAAACATGCATTGGATCGAAGGGGGCGAAATAATTACAATTGAACACCCAGGTTTTAGTACCGGCCGGGACTGTTTTTAGTTCAAAATGTGTCTCGGCCGGGACAAGGGTCCATATTTGAATCTAGACAGCCATCCCGGCCGGGACGAAAATCATACCGATCGGGACACCTTGTCCCGAAACTCTTCAAAGCCTCATTCCCGATCGGGACTAATTTTTAAAGTTTTTGTGTCCCAGTCGGGACCAAGGTTCCGAAGGCAATATAAAATGTTGTCCCGGACGGGACTAAAATGTGCCCAGGCCGAGACAACCTACTGGAAGTCCCACCCAGTTTTTGTAATATGGGGTTGCAATCGGGACTACTTTTAGGGCAAATTGGATCCGGCCGGGATCCTTTGTTACAGAAACAGGGGAGCCCTGCGTATGCATGAAAAATGCACCCAAAACTAAAATCAATCAACTCCAATTCATGCACAAACAATCTCCACAACACTATAACACATATATGCATCAAATATACCCATTTAAACATGTGTAAACCACCAAAATCATCAAACCCAATTCACATTCAATACATTTAATCAAATATGTTCATATACATTACTTACACCAACAACCAACCAAAGCATGCATTTATATGATCATCTCAACATATATAAACATCATAACATGCATCAAATCATAATTAAAGTTCATCTCCAAGAAACCCTTACTATTCATTTTGCAAGAATTTGAATTCTAACCTCAAATGTGAAGAAATGAAGAAAAATGAGATGATGGTGATGATGGTGATGGAATTCTTGATGCTTGAATGCTACTTTCCCCAAATTTCCAACCTTGATGAATGCTTGAATGAAGAAATAAAGATGAAGGGAAATGGAGGGTTTGCTCTTGTTCTTGAATGTGGAAACAGAGAATGAAAGTGATGAAGAATGAAGAGGTATGGGTGACTTAATGGAGTTGCTGATGAAGTATGGTGTAAAGTGTATATGTATATATATATGATATATTGTATATGTAATATATTGTATATTAGTTGTTGGGGAATATGTGTATGTATATGCATAAGTATAAAGAGAGAATTTGAATTCTCTCTCTAGTACAAGTATAATTATATATATGTATATATATAATATGATATATATAAGATTATAATATATAATATATAATGTTATGTATGAAATGTATGAAATATGTTTAAGTATGAAATGTCAGAAATGTAATGTATGAATTTTATGTAATATTTGTAAGTATATAATATAAGTATAGATTATGAAATTATGATATGTTTATGAAAAAAAACTATATACTAAATGTTATGAAATGAAATTAAACTATATGAATGAAGAGTTAAGTTAAATAAAAAAAATTGCATATAAAAACTTAATCACATAATTCACATAAGCATGCTTATCGGCCCTATCTCTCAAGAACGCACACGTGTGGCACGCGTACCTGTACGACGAAAACACGGGGCATCACAATAAACGATCCATTTCATTTCATTAAAATAATCATTAGCCCGACGAGTGAGGGCGTGCACAAATCTCCAACCTTCACCTCGTGTAGATATTAAAAATCAATCAACCATTATCATGCAATCAATCACTCGAATCCATTATCATTAACAATGATCGTTTGGGCAATCCGTGTACCGGCCTTCGCTCATGGTGCCTAAAATAGTTCCAAACTTCTTCCTCCGGTGATGGTTCGGGTAGCTAGGCCTTACCATCCAATCATGATGGCTAGTGGAGTCCATGAAACCCCAATAAGCCCGGTTTCCATTCCCCTCTAAATCTCCTAGCAAGGGCCGGTATCGCCGTCAATCGATGCGGGACTATTGTACGAGTTCACCGTCTGCCCGATACCTCCCTGGATATCCACATACACTTCGTCCCAGGGCCCCCAATGTGCAATCAATCAATTAATCCTCGCCAAAACATTTGATCAAGAAACATTAATGAAAAACTTTATACTTGAAATCCTTAACTCTTGAATTCATTTACTCTTAAAAGGACTCTATATACGTATAATAGATTTTGGTTTAAAACCTTTATATGTTGGGTATAGATATGGGGTTGAGATAGCTAATAGTAGAGAAACCCACCTTAGAAGCAAAAGAACGGCACAAGAACCTCAAGGAACGGTCTCGTCTCCGTCCGTACCAAAATCTGTGCAAAAGAACTGGTGTGAGACTCAATATGACCATGTACGATGCTCGACAATGAAATGAGTATGATATGAGATGCACAAGAAGTAATATCATGTCCTGGGGGTGCTCATGTACACAACAATTGCCTATAAAGGCCCATATTCAAGTATTCCATTCATAAGTCAAGTGTTTGAATCCAATCAAGTCCATATCATTCATGTATTCCTTCAAAAGGAGCAATCATTCTTCAAGAACGGTCATAACACATGTTTCATCAAGTACACATGTCATTGGAGAAGCGAAATGAAGCAACGAGAAGTCACGAAATGGCGAGAGAAACATCTCAAAGCTGCCTACTCAGGTGACACAGCCGTGTTATGTTTTCAAAGGTTTTGGACTATTTTGGGAATTTTAGGCATGTTGCGCAACTCTGACACAACCGTGTTCATTTTGTACTGAACACGGACATGGCCGTGACCGATTATTTTGGCCGTGTTGGCCTTCGTTTTCAGAAAAATAAACGCAGCAACAACCCCGTTTTTGCTAGATTGAAGAGGGGAAAGGAGGGGGCAACTCCAAGGCATTCTCCAACAAGCAATTGAGCACCAAAAACACATAAGTACATGAGTAATCAACTCCAAGCTTCAAACATTCAAGCAAAGAAGGAAATGCACATATCATCAAGCTTAAGAAACCCAAGTTCATTAATGGCAACACCTTCATTCCTCAACTACCCATAAAAGCAAATCCCTAGATGCATTAAACAAGCTCAAGAGAACACATTACAAGTCATCGAATCAAGGATAAAGGAAAAGAGACATAATTCCCAAATCTTGGCTTCAAGCCCTAGTTATTCAATTCTCAAATCATGCCACAAGATCCTACCATACAAATCACTAAACACATTGAAGAAAGGAAGCACAAGAACATGAATTACAAGAAACCCACTTTACCTTGAAGAATTGAAGTTAGAAGAAATCAAATCTTGAGCTTGAGGGTGCAAGAATGGTGGAAATGGAGTTGGGGCTTCTCTTCCTTCTTTCTCTCTCTTGAAAAACGTTTGAAAGGGGAGTGGGGAAAAGAGATGGCTGAGTTTTGGGTGAAATGTGTTAGGTAGGGTCAAAGAGAAAAGTCAAAAAGTAACTAGTTTGTCTCCAAGTGGGCCTTTAAAGGTGTTATGTATATGTAGGGTGAAATTTGTGTCACTGGGGTTTGAAGCGAAATCGAAAAGTGATGGGGTTTGTCCCATTGAATCCAAATCATCGATTCGAGCTCAATGGAGGTGGCGAAACTCGAATCCGAGTTTCCTAGCTCAAGGTACGAATTAATGACTCAAAGGTGGCCCATTTACATGTGGGCCCAAAGGTCTAAATAAAAGTGAAATTGAGTCCAACTAAACAAAGTTAAGTCCAAATAGTTCAAAGAAGCGCTTAGGAGCAACTAAATTACGCAAATGGGTAGACACGTACAACTTACCTTTACGGCCGAAAAGTCGGACCGTTACATGTTGATTGGGCAACGGACGTGGATAATCGTCAATTACAATCTGGTTATTATTTTTTCTCCAACAATAATTTAATATCTTGGAGCTCTAAAAAGCAAATTGTTATTTCTCGTTCATCTACTGAATCTGAGTTTCGAGCCTTGGCGTCCTTAACTAGTGAACTAATTTGGATCCAACAAGATCTTGAAGTTCCTTTATCAAGTCCACCCATTGTTTGGTGTGACAATCAGAGTGCAATACTTCTTGCTGCTAATCTTATCTTGCATGCCCGTACCAAACATATTGAGATCGACCTTTATTTTGTTCGAGAAAAGATCCTGAGCAATCAACTTGTTGTCCGCTTTGTTTCTTCTTTAGATCAAATTGCTGATTTACTTACAAAAGGATTGTCTTCACCTCGCTTTGCTTACTTGTTGTCCAAACTCAACGTGAAGACCTCCCCGTTTCGTTTGCTAGGCGCTGATAAGGATCAATCTCCAACACTTTCTAAGGCTTATATCAAGAAAAATATTCTTGATAAGCACCAAGATACTAGAGATCAAGATTTGATTGAAAATAAAAATTCTTGGTTTCCTCTCCTTAATTATTGTTAAATTCCATTCTTGTACTTGTGTATTATGTATATATAGATGTATTCAGGCCTCACATTCATTCATTAAGGAAACCTTCAATAAACAATCTTCTTCATATATAATTGTTTCAATCACGAGGTCTCTATAGTTGAGAGAAGATCAAACATAATTATCGAGTGTCAAGACTCGAATAGTAAATCCAATGTTACTAGTAAATCCAATGTTACTCTTTGTGTAGAATCATGAGACACTTCCATCGAGTACCAAATCAATAAGACGGGAAGGTCGAATACATCGAGTGTGCATTAGGCAACGTGGTTCAATGAATCCATGCCACGCAAAAGCGAAAAGACGTACTTTTCTACTAAAAGACCCTTGGAAACTCATTACTCTTACTGCAAGTCGATAAGAAGAGATTGTCAAAGGCGCCAATAATGGAGAAACTTGCGCAAGTAGTTGTGTTATCATGTCTCGTCTCACACTTCTTTCTAGAAAATTCCAAATATTGCACGTGGTTTGACGTGTTGGATAAAATTCAAATTCATATATAAGTTTTTTTTTAAAGCAAAATTCATATATACTATTAACTATAAAGAAAATATCAAGCATATTTGGTCGTGTTAATGCTGTTGTGTACAAACTACAATATAAAGGGACCAAATATAAGATAAGAATAGAAAAACCAAATATGAAAATTCCGGCTATGAATTTGTTGGTACGATATATTCAGATGGAATTAGACGAGTCAGACAACCCAACTAACATTAATAGGTTTTTAGAAAAGAAAAACTAAACAAAAATAAAAGATGAAAAAACTATCAAATTTACTCAAAAATAACTTTATAATAAATTTATGTATTATTTTTTCTTATATTCGTTTGAGATATATTAGATAAAATTTAAAAAAAAACTTTAATTACATATTTTCTTTTTGAATTTCTTATTAAAAACAATAATTGTATATAAATTCTATATTGAGTTATTTTTATTAGTACAATATCGTAAAAAATCAAATTCAAATTTTTAGTGGTCAAACTCTTTAATCCAACATTCGAGACAAAGCAATCATTTTATTAGTCAGTTTCGATCTGGTGGCGAAAAATATTATGCTCCACCCTTCACGGTCGGATTGATTCAGTTATATTCTGCTGTCAAATTCTCAGATTTGTTAAATCGATATGGTTTGTGTTTTTTTTTTCTTTAGGTTATGTTATATTTCAAGTTCTTTATCTCTTCCGTATGGAAGTTTTGTCCCTTCCGTTTGGAAGTTTAGTCCGTTTCTTTATGTTCTTTTTTATTATTTACTGTAATTCTCTGAGGAAATTTCCTTTTTTGGCTGAATTATTTGCTATAGGCCAAAGTGTTATTTTCAATCCGAAGAAAAAGGCGGCTGCGGAACTTCACCCAAATCGGATCTTCAACTTCAAAGAGTCTGTCTCTTTTATTAAACGTGATGCTAATATAATAGCTCACAAATCTGTTGGGATTGCGGCTCGACCTGCGTTAATTTTCCTATTGTTCCTTGTATTTTTGTTATTGTTCCTCTTGATGTTCAATAATATTCCCGTTTGAGACTTTGAGTTTAAAAAAAAAAATTCGATCAACTTATTTTAGATTACGAATTTACATAATTATATGTGAACCACCAAAATTTTCCGTCAAAGATTAATATGCATTTTATTTAGAAATAAGATAATAAATTTAATCAAATGAGTGATAATGGAATAATACTTAGACCATGCAATAGTTGACTTACCTGTAAATTTTGATTTAAAAGAATTGCTTTCGTAATTAAATCAAACTTTAGTTAACTAATCGAAATTTTTACTGAATACAAACTTTATTTCGAACTATATCAAACGGCATACATGTGTGATGCACCCCTCTAGGACGGCGTGGAATGACATAATTTACTATATACTGTACAGTATCAACTTTTAGACGCATTCAAAAGCATATGTCATGACTTAGAATATCCATGCTAGGAGAAATCGTTAATTATGTCCTATAGGGACAGCTGAAAGCGATGATGTACATGTGATGTCGAAACCAACAAGTTACAATACTATGATATGATATAAATTTATTCTGATATAAATATTTAATATCATAAATCACAATATAACAAAATAATAATATTTTCATAATATGTTATTGGTTATCATATACGATATATATGGTGATATGAACACAACATAATATAGTATAATAATATTAATTTTTTAAATTTTTTATTTGACAAACGTCGGGTACAATATCTAATATAAATAATCGATACGATACGATACAATAAAATAAATTATAATATAATTGGTATTATTAACAAACAAAATAAAATATCTTTTGTTCTAGCCGACGACTGATTTCAATGCTTTCATAATTGACAGAAGGTAAGAGAAAAGGTCAATGTCACCCACAACTTCATTAACCGATTATCGAAATATCAATTTGATCCATATCTTTATCAATTCCCAAAATAAAAAAAGCATTTTTGGTCCATCTCTTTATCTCCTTGCCAAACTACATAATCTTACTTCTTGGAATTATATTGTGACACCCTAAACGGAGGGCACTGCATTCCCCGCACCATGAGCCCGATCCACCCATGAAATGGAAAGTCCATACATGGACCAAGCTCATAGCGAACGGAGACAGAACAAAAACACGACCCTATGTTAGGCGGGAACTAGACCCTTTACCAAGAAGTCAAAAGGAACATGGAACAAAAATAATACAATTGAGCTGTCAAAATTCGATACAAGAAAGCGATACAAGTACAAAATTAAAACGGGTTCAACTACGAAACGTTCACCTGTCCTAACCTGTCCCAACCTGTCCCGAGTATAATACATAACAAAACTAAATAACAATAGCTGACAAGGCCTAAAGTAAAACAGAAAAGGAATGTATGATACAATGCAGTGAGTGCAGGACTCGAGACTCGAACAAGAACTCCAAAAGACTCCTGCCTAACGACCACAGGACCTGCAAAGACACTAAAAACAACGAGAGGGAGGGGTCAGCCAACTGACTGAGTGAAGGGGCTACACACGCATATATATATAGTCAGGCAATTAGGCAGAATAATTCCATTGTACGTTTTAATTATCAAAACAGGAGACAGTAAAACAAGAACAATTCATTACGTACGGGTGGAAATTATATCAATACATGTAAATCAATGAACAAGATATAAAATGCATGTGTCGATATCTGTACACCCTCTATTGAAGCCCGTTTTACTTGAATGATCCACTAATCCAAACGCTAAGCCAAATTGGGGGCCTACCAGAGGTCAAAAATATCTATGTTTAACATTTTAGGGGACCCGGCGAGAACGGATATTTATTCCATCCTGGACTCCTCTTATCACTTATTAAATGACAATGCATAATCACTACAATTCAGTAAATGATTACAGTTCATTAATTAATTACAATACAGTAAACAATGACAGTTTAACCTCCTTCTCCGGTGATGGTCCGGATAGCTAGCCCTCGCCATCCAATCAGTATGACATGTAGGTTTATGACTCCCACAGATCAGGAGCTCTTCGATTCACCAAACCTCCTAGTGAACGTCGGATAGTCTCACACTGGTTGGGACTTGTGCAAGAGATCACCGTTAGCCCTATACCTCCCCAGATCACCCAAGACACGGCCCCTAGGCCCCAATAACAGTAATAATAACCACTCCGGCTAGTCCAGGCTAGAAGAGCCGGGGGCAAAAATAATATCTTGCAAAACAGGCTCAAGGTTAACACTAACTCAATTTATAAAACATTTTTGGTACATAGCCGATATAGAAGATATGGTTAATTTAATAAGAAAACCATTTGGCTATGTTCAATTCATGCAAGGTTATAGGTCGATATAAAAGAAAACCCTCACCTCTGCGTGCAAGAATAACCAAGAAAGAGGAACCACGAACTACGAACGTCTCCACCAAGGAGATCACTGTACAAGGAAGATAACATGGTGTACTCGTGAGACACGACTCAAAATGAAACCAAGTAGGACGCACGACAATGCATTAAGATGATATGAACTGCATAAAGAATCAAATCAATGACATGGAGATGCATTCAAGTACAATTTCAATCATTCTTTCGTAAAATTCAATATAAAATTTTAAGATATCATACAATTATTATTACATAAGGTAAAACACTGAAAAACATGTAAAAAAAACATACCAAACAAGAGAACAAACAAAGAAGTGAAAACGAAACGAAATAAAATAAAACAAGGTATCAGGTCGTTTCCCCGGGCGGGTAAAGTTGAACAGCAGATTTCTCCAGTTGGGGAAATCTCATCTGTGACAAAAAAATGCATTTCCCCTCCCGGGGAATTTAAAGCACAAAAATTCCCCGGGCGGGGAAACTGCCCTGCGCGAGAAAAAATACCAAGAACCAAGCTAAACTCCAAGAAAATAACCTCCAACACATCAAGGCATGCTCTAACTCAATTATACCAAGAATTCAAGTTCAAATCATGCAAGAAAAGGAACCAAAACACAAGCTAAATCAAAAAGTTGGCAAATATGATCAAATCTCCAATTTTTCTTCCAAAACCCATTAATGGCAAGTCATGAATGCTTCAATTACACCTCATATTGAATCGATACAATAAATAATGAAGGTTAAGTGATAACTTTCCAACAAATAAACATAAGAAAGTCACAAGGAAACATGCTTGATCTAGAATGAGTTTCAAACCCTCATAAATGTCTATATAACCAAAACTCAAGCAAACTTCCACCATAGCATGCATATGAGCACTTAAATAAAAGAGGGAATCATTCCATACAATAATCCATACTCACATTTGATAGAAAGGAAGAGATCAAGATGATGGTTCAGAGAAGAAGATGATGAATAGTGTAAATTTCCCCTTTTCTCCCCTTGGTCACGATTTGCTGCTGTTGTTTGAGGGTTTGGAGAGATATTTTGGGAATGAAGTATGTTGTGGCTGATAGGGAATTAAGTAAGGTTTAATTGGGTCCAAAGTTTGCCCATTTGGTTAAGTATTGAGGGAGATATGATTATTTTAGTAGGGTAGGGTCATTTAAGCGGGTAAGGTGATGTGTTTGAGTTCCGGGTAGCTTTCGGGTGGTTGATCGAGGTCGGAAAAATACCACGAGCACAAATATACATTCATAACACATAAATTCACAACACGCTCAAGTTTCACAAAATTCTGAATTCAAATCAAATAGAACCGACACACAAACTTAACACTCAAGCGCAAGAAGTTCAATATGCATTTAAGTTCACAAAATCTCAAACATTCACAAGTATTCAAATATTCCAAATAAGAGAAATTCAAGAATATACAAAACAAACCATGTAATTACATATTTAAAGAAATCTATAACGCGTAAATAGTGTCACATATGTCAAACTTGTAATAAAGAAAGACCGGGGTGTTAGGAATAGTGCCCTGAAAGCATTAGTGCTTTACATATTCCTTGTAAAATCACAAACAATCTTTGAATAATAAACGAAATGATTTTGTTCATAGGCAACACTTCTTTACGTGCTTATTTGTCTGTTAGGGTAGGCTTTATGTTTGCATGTTTTGAACTCCCCTAATC